>JAKIJQ010000200.1:0-288645 GCA_023373905.1 Rhizoglyphus robini
CTTTTCCTAATTGAACTTATAAGTAATTATTGGTTAGCACAAGGAGTGTGCGCTGCTCAAGAGAGAATATATCAGGCGCCATTAGAACACTGTCTGTTGCTCATTGGAATGCTCACCAGTCTCAACTGTGGCACAAGACTCCTATCCCCCAGTAGTACTCACCACTGGTGGCACACATTCGAGCACCAAAAAAGTTGAGCTTTAAATGAAGAAAACGACAACCTCAATACACAAACACCGACTTGCTCGAACATCACTGACAGTGGACAATGTTGCATGTGTAGAGTATAAGCAGAGTGCCACATTCGAGTGATTCAATCGTTATAAGGCACATAAAGAAGATACCCCGCCCTAAATTGACAAATAGAGTGTGATCACTTAAACAGTGACTCTAGTGACCTTTCACACAGATGTAGTGACCAGTGAGAGTGCTATGGTCATCACCACCGTTGCCCTTGCTACTGACTACTCCACTCGTAGTGGAATATTACTTTCTACCACACACAATGACGACATCATTGACTGTACACAAAGACGATTGTGCCATTAGAGGATTACACGGCAACCACACAATGCACACGAGTCGAATAGGACAGAACAAATGTAACGAGATGAAAGTACAGAGGAGAACACTGTTCAGTTGTGACAAGGTTCCTGTGGAAACTCATAATCAGACAAACTTGTAGCAAAACATTACACAATGCATAACTAAGTGAACATATCAATAATGATTGAGTGCACCAATTAGTGTGCACGGTAAGTGTGGTGCAACAGTGAGAATGCCAAAGAATGGAAAGCTAACTGCTGGTAGTGGTGGTGGTGCTAGACGTAGAGGGAGAGAGGAAGAGAGAGAGAGAGAGAGAGAGAGAGAGAGAGAGAGAGAGAGAGAGAGAGAGAGAGAGAGAGAGAGAGAGAGAGAGAGAGAGAGAGAGTACACTACAGACAGTGCAAACTGTCTAGGTTCACTCACCATCTAATACTTATGGCCTTATTTGAGTTCTAATACAACTAAGACTTCCCGAGCGAATGTCAAAATGTGCAAAAGTGATTTAAACAAACAGACAGTTAGCACTATTCTATTTGCCTAGGGTTATTGGTTGGTTGAGCAACTACTCACAGACTAAACACCGAATAGCACGCAACTGGATTGAGTGCCGTTTAATGTTGACAGCTCAGGCTTAAGCACAGCTCGATCTCTAAGCCATGTATCCCTAGAAGCAAGGCTTGTGGTGACGCCAGACACACTACCGCCACACTAGTTGCAATCAAATCGCCGATTGGTCAGGACATTCATGAATAGTTTGCACACGATTGTGTTGTGCAGTAGGACAAAAAGTAAATGAAAGAAACATGTTGAAACACCTTTTCGTTTGGTCCTTCGGTGATGATAAAGTTGCTTGATGGTACTGAATCGGGACAGGAAACGAGCGAGACTAGCTGAAAGTGAATGCCAAAAAGTATTTCAAGTTAGCCAATGGCAGCGGTGAGCGACGGTCACGAGTGAGGGAGAGAGAGAGGGAGACGACGAGATTGTGGGTATTCGTGAGGATTGAGTTTGCCAGCAAACAAAGGTTCACTTAGACAGATGGTGTGAGAGAAAAAACACACACTCACACGGGATACTTGAGACGAGGAAGTAGAAGGTAAGTAGTGCCGACGAAGATGACGATGGCTGGATGACAGGACGATGTTGCTGGCTTGTAGGTGATCGTAACGAGTGAGTACAACGAAGCAAATGGCAAACTCAGATTGACCAACTTTGCTTTGAGAAGGAGAAGTGAACATCGACTAATGTGGCACCACCAGTGACGAATCGCGTTCTGTACACTCACTTGGCCAGTCGAGTGATGAGCGAGCATGTCTAAATAGAAGAACACTGCTGCCATCTGTCGAGGCAGATTCGAAACGATCGTGTCGATTTTGTGAATATGAGCGCACACAGCCACAACAGGCACACACGTCGAACTTGTGCTCACACATGCACAGAGAGACAGGCTTTCACTTGTGTTTGAAGTAGACAGCGTAGTTGCCTCGCTTTGGCTGTGTCTAGTCTGTGTGTCTGGTCATCTCATTTTGCGAGGCATTCCTTCTGCCCTACCTCGGTCTGGTCTGGTACTGCCCGAGTTGGCCATCTCTATTCGAACTTCGAACCTTGTCTCATGCTGTACTGCACCTGAACAGTGGAAGCCTCTTCACCGAACAACCAGAACCATCGTATCGAGTCGTTCTTTGATCCGCCTCTGATATCTTCATCGTCCTCCCCTATTCTCCTTTGTATCGCCCAATCTAAGCCTCACCATGACAGCTGATTCGTGGCAATCTCGTCTCGGTTATATGGCAACACGGAAAATTATTGAAGATATGATGGATAGTGGCTACTTTGGCGAGAGTGTTGACATGCTGTGCAGTCCGTCAGTGAGTTATCCTCAACTGTAAGTTGGTTTGTGCTGTGGTGTGTGAACATTTTATGATGAACACTTTCTCTCTCAGGTCACTCAACCTTCCAACTGTTAGTACATCAGCACCACTTGAAGTTGTGCACTGTGGTGTGTTTGAATCGATCAAAGTCCCGCCCACTGGATCCTCATTGAACAATCGATTTGTTGTCATCTTTGTGGATGACTATTCGCGCTACGTCACTCTTCACGCTGTCCCTGGTCAAGAGGATGTCTTGTCTTGTGCTGAAGATTTTGTCAAAAAACAAAATGAGCTATCAGAACGGACTGTGAAGCTGTTCTCCGTGGATAGAAGCGTTGAATTTGATGAATCGTTCAAAGAAGTAGTTCGTTCTCATGGTGTTACTGTGAAGCGTAATGAAGCTGCCATCTCGGTTACTGAGGAGATCAATCGTTTTCTCTGGCAGATTGTTGGTGTTCTGTTAGAATCGGCCAAATTGGATGACTCGTTCTGGCTGTTTGCACTCGAGTATGGTGTATTCACCTTTAACCGCATAGTCAACAAGTCCACTCAAGTGACCCCATTCGAACGATAGTCTCAAACTTCTTTCAACTTTCTACCATCACCATTGCATAACCCTAACTTGAAGCCCG
The DNA here is from genome assembly GCA_023373905.1 of Rhizoglyphus robini. Lineage (NCBI taxonomy): Eukaryota > Metazoa > Arthropoda > Arachnida > Sarcoptiformes > Acaridae > Rhizoglyphus > Rhizoglyphus robini. Next base: position 3,051 of record JAKIJQ010000200.1, read on the forward strand.
ATTATGAGCAGCTGTATGCCTTTGGTGCCCAGATTGGTCATTTTTGTGTTCTCCTTGGTTACCGTGAATATGGTGTGACAGAAGTGCGCTATCGTGTTTATGATACTTCAACAAAGAAGATTTCACTTGTTGGATATAATGAGAACGGATTTGACTTTCTCAGTTTGGAGTGTAATGTCCAAGTTGAATTGGTCTCAAGTGAACGCGAGGAGAGCGACTTTCGAACAGCACCACAGCAGCAAACCACTCAAGAAGACGACAAATGGCACGTTCGCCTGTGTCACATTGGTCACCGTTTGATTGATCTGATGAGTCGGGCGAATGGATTCGGTAGCTTCTCTCCTTACGACCAACCCTGTAGACACTGCACAACTATCTCTACTCTACGAAATGAAATTTCCGAACCGGTGATTGCAACCAGTCCCGGTGAGTTGGTTCACGTCTACCTCTGTGACACCTTTGTGCAGTCGATCATAGTTCGCTCTCAATATGTACTCGTCTTTGTGGATGATTACTCGCGTTACATTACTGTGGAGTATCCCAAATTGAACTCGGACAAACAGCTCTACCTCTCACTCAACAAGTATATTGAAAAACAAAAGGATACAGCCTGGCCAGTAACAAAATTCATTACCTGTCAGGACAGAGAACTGTTTGGTAGGAAGGAAGCTAAGAAGATCAAGAAACGACGTGTTGAGTTTAAATTCTCAAAGTCTGACTCGAAAATTGCTGAGTCCACTGGTCGACTGCTTGAGGTGATGACCAAAATTATGCTACACCAATGTGGACTCGATGACAACTTTTGGAAGTACGCTATGAACACTGCCGTGCACGTTCTCAACCGAGTGGCTCATCCTGATTTGCTCATCGACCAACAGATTGTGATCACTCCATCGATGAAGTTCAAGGGTCTGCTCGAACCGTACTCACTTTCGTATCTGCATGTGTTTGGCAGTGAGTGCACATTCCCGTCAGAGGAAACAGGAAATGTGGAGAAAGGGATTTTTGTTGGATTTGATGAAAATAGACGCAATGGACGATTTCCGTGTTTGGTTTGGCGTGATCGAGAAGCCGAAAGTGTGGTCTCGGGAGTGTTATTTCGTGACTTGTCCTTCCCAGCCAAGGAGAATAATCTGGTTCGCTATTCCTGGGAATCGATTAAACTCAAAGAATAAGAAGATGTCTGTATGTGAAGCCGAGTATAAGCACCAGTCCCATCAACGTTCATCTACATTGATCATAAAAGGTATTTGTATATTTGTTATATTTTTCTCAACATTATAATCTTTGTATGATGTCAATTAACTAATAAATAGTTTCCTTTACTTCTGTCTATGCACATAGACTTGATTGGTTTGGTAATTGGCTTTTTAACTGCTGGTACGGTTTTCATTACTCGGATATTGTCCCACTGGGCATCTTTGATTTCAAACCAAGCAAACATGACCATTACATGCGGATTACTGTGGTGGTGATTGTGACACAAAACTACTACTACACGATAGCACTAACACTCGCACACGGAACAGTTGGCTCAGTTTAGTCACTCCTCGAACGTTCAATCAGTTTCGGTATGACACTGTAAAGTTGCTCCTAATGTGTTCGAATTGCAGTGTCAGTCACATATCGAGCCACTTTCGGTCTAACACGATCGAGCTCACTCACTTCACTTGTAATTTTTGCTTCTGACGGTTCGACAGTCACCACCACCACCACCAACTACTCTGCCTAATTGTGCTCTAGTGGCACAACGACATTGCAGTGGTAGAGTGTCCTTACTGCACAAAGTCCACAAGAGAAGGCAATTCGGCATCGATCAACCAACTCGGTGTTGGGCGATTGTCAATGATGCACATACTGAGTTGATTGTATTGCCATTGTGATAGTTAGGTGAACGAATGCAGACTGAGAACAGTAGAGAGAGAGATTGCGAGAGGGAGAGAGAGAGAGAGAGAGAGAGAGAGAGAGAGAGAGAGAGAGAGAGAGAGAGAGAGAGAGAGAGAGAGAGAGAGAGAGAGAGAGAGAGATTGAGAACAGAGTGAGACAGTTTAAACAGTGCAAACTCGAGTTAGCATAGAGGACAGTGTTGGTTCTGGCGACTCTCTGTCTAAATGATCTTTACCTCCAATAATGCTCGATCCTGACACAATGTACCACAGAACACCAAACACAACATGAGAAGCATCGATGCAAACAATATTTTTATTGATTATTGAAATATATATCATTGATTTCACAAAAACAGTAAAAAGTGCATAACGACAATAATAATAATAAAAGAAAAACGAATCGAATTGGAAATAAAACTGAATATAACTGAACGCAATGAGTAAACATAATAAAAACTAATTTGGTTCACAGGCCACTTCCAGTACCAATTGATCACCTGTTCAGGCAGCTTACGAGGAGATTGAGTCAAAGAAGGACTTTGACTTGTCGTAATATGTCTTCTTGACTTGGGGCCCAGCTGACGAAGAGTTTAAGTTGCCAGTGCCATCGAGGTTGAGAGTGGCCATTTTGTTCTCCAACAGTTCGAACTTTTTGTTTGCCTTTTCAAAGTCAAAATCTTTTTTAAGTAGAAATGACTTGTCATTTGAACGAGTGGTACGTCTTCCTTGCCCATCAACGTACGAAGATATAGAGTCGAAGAAGGAGAAAGACTTGGTGTAGCATGTCTTCTTCACTTGAGGCTTTCTCCCCAACAGTTGGTACTCTTTGTAAGCGGCTTCAAAGTCGAACTCACCATGCGGTAGATTAATGCCCGACTGCCAGTTAGTATTGTTCATGCAAACGCCAAACGAGTGTTCATCATCAGAAGTAGCCTCAGTAGACACACAGTCTGTGTTTGACTCAGCAGCAGTAGTCGAAGACACTACGGGTACTGAAAGTGGATTGCACGGTAATGGGACATCAACAGGCTTTGTGCTGCATACAATCGAGTCCGATAAATAACCAACTCATAGATGTCATCTTGAGGTGGTATATAGCTGGCCACAAGTCGGTCTTCTGTTCCACGAGAGCGAACATGTGTTAACCCTATGGTGCAACTGTCAGTGTCCACCGAGTTGAGAGTTCCTTCGTACCGAATGTTGGTGGGGGTGATGATTGAGGCTAGGCAGCCATAGAATGATGACTTGTTCTCCATTGTTAGAGATATTGCTTTCGGGTGAAGGACTAGAGTAGAGACTAGGGACAAGAAGAGATTTGAGGTAAATGCTTCCGATGTGGGCGAGGAGATTACCGTAATTTTCGGACGATAAGTCGCATGTCTAGATAAGTCGCAGGGAAGTATTTTTTCAAGTTTCAATGTTCATAGTATAAGTCGCGCTTATAGATAAGTCGCACTTAAGGCAATTTCATTTAAAATATTCAAAATAAAGGTCATAAAAGCAACATGTAATGCCTTTAAATATACTTATCTTAATGAATTTTTTATTTTACAAAAATTCTTATATAAGTCGCACCTATAGATAAGTCGCAGAAGGCAAAAAATTTGTGTTTAGGGTGCGACTTATACCCCGAAAATTACGGTAGTTAAGGTTAGGAGAGGACAACTATACGAAGAACGAAGCGAACGCGAGCAAAGCCATACACGAAGTGACGAACAGGACAAGAGACAACTTTCACTAAACGAATGAGTCATCGTAAATGTACTAAACTTTGTGGTGATGAGGTGCAAATAGTCGCATATTCACATATGAGCTGTTAAACTCGTGTGTCGTCATAATCACCGGCAGCAGCACACATCGAGCTTCTATCTCTACCTAAACGAACGTTTCGGTACCGTATGCACTCGCACACACAGTCATACTCGATCGCTATCTCTCTGTCTTGTTGTACTTTCTACTTGATCTGTTAGCGAAAGTTCTCTCATGTGTTTGGCTTTCTCAAAACTTTCTCTACATTGTACCTAGACATCCCATCAGTCGATTGCTTATCTTGTCTGCCTCACAGCGACCATCACCACGTTGTGGCGTTGAACAAGATGCCAAGAAGACTTTGTACCAAGTGAAGTCACTCTGAGAGTTGGACATGTTCGACGATCTATCTCTGAACAAACATTTCAACGTGCTACGTTCGTTCTTTGGCACAGGGCCAAACCCATATACGACCTGTACAATCATATCATGCAATGTACTGCCAGTTGGCCAGTTTTCATACGAGGCAACTGAGTTCGTAGCTATCACCCAGTCCTTGTCTACCGGTGTCTCATCACGGTATAATGCATTCTTCTCCATGGAGCAGCTCACTACGGTGGACCATCACGTGCCAGTGAAAAGACTCAAAGGACTTTACAATCAACTACATCCCCGTACTGGCGAAAACAATGCTAAAGAGGACTGTGAGTTTGAGCAAGCACGGCGCATTCTGGCTATGTGCAAGATTCGATCTAACGAAGCTCAACTCGAACTCGAGTGGACTGTCAGATGTACTCCACTGAGCGTTCTCTGTCAGTACTTAAAGTAAATCTTCAAACAACCAGGACTCAACTTTGACATTTCAATATTGGACTACAACTCGACTGTCATGAATCTTCCTATGTGTGTTTGCGGAAATCACGTGACTTCATGCAAACGACTGTGCCATGGCTACTGTACTAATGAACATGTTTGGCGGCAGGTTCAAGCATCAATTTCCGACAATAGAAGAAATAGAATAATATGACGAAGATGGACAATGAATTGTTCACACTAATTTCCATTTACAGATTACTACTCTTTATCTGATGTACGGGTTATATGTTATGAAATATCAATTATTCAATTTGAATTTATATTCTACTTTCTCAAGTGTACGACATTATACCGTTTAATCAATAAATCAGCCAATTAAATCACATTCAATGTTTGTTTGATTTATGTGATATCATTGATCGGAACAAATAGTGATAAACGAAAAGTCACCAATCATCATTAGATCAACTCTCATTATATGGATAATTGGACAATTTGGTTTGTGTGTATGTGTTTGTTTGTGAGAATGTTTTCTGTTGTAGTTAGTGAGTGCATGTTGTTATGTTTGGACAAAGCAAACGAGAAAGTCGCAAATCTCATCATACAGATGTGCTAAAAATAGGTGGTTTTGCTGTAATCTCAAAGATAAGATTAACCTAGAGCGCCACCTTGTGACAAAAAGTGTTACTAGCTCAACTTTGGTGTCTTTTGTTGCTTTTATCGATTGAGTGTGCCCGAGAGTGCAGTTGTTGAGTGCAATTGTTTTGACACGTCTTTTGTGAACCAGGTTCGGTTGTAGGTGTCAGTAGTGCAGAAGAGGAAAATGCGAGCCGCAGTATTGTTTTCTGCCTGTGACAGATCGATTGACAACAGAAGTGACTGCTTTGTTTACATCGGTTTGTGCTGTCAGTCGTTGCTACTGTGATCACGGTTCGTGATCTCAAAATGATTGAAAAGAAATCAAAGACTATGTAGGCGAGGCATTCCTCTCATGGAACTAGAAGGACAACAGTTGGATTTAGCAAAACCACCGAGAAGAGAGCTAGAAGACCTCCACGAAGAAGAAGACGCCCATGAAGGGGAATGGTTAACCGACATGAAAGAGAATGTGAATGGGATTGTTTCCATCGGCGTTCACAACATCAAAGAAATTCTGTCTTGGAATAATCTTATCCTTTCTTTGGTTCGCTTACCGAATACACCGAAACAATGCTCGATTGTGTTCCGAATTTGATGAAGCTATGTGATCTGTCCAAATGAACACTTGTGCCAATTGTAAACCTGTAAACGATCGTTTTCATGTTTGATACTAAACGCTGCAAATCTGTACCGATTGCACAATGGTTGCAACACGTGAACAACAAACATGCTCACCAAAGACATTTGATACCGGGGATATTCCACCAGAATTGAGTGATCTCACCGACCTCAGCTTTCGACAAAACATTAATAGCTTTTGCACTAAATTGCCCTTTCTTCCAACGGAGGTCGCCACAATTCTGTTTGACAAAAGTATTCCAACTAGCATCTCCACTTTCAAAGCCAATCGCCGACGGATTGAGCGTCCTATAATCTACATAAAAACACTAAAATTTACTATCATCATATCACATTCACATTTTAATTTTCAGCTACAGTTTTGCTTCACTTTCTATCGGACGTAACCACAATTCTATTTGAAAAAATCCAACTAACATTTCAAACTTCAAAGCAAATCTCAGAAAAATTGACCAACTGTTTCTCAATTATCTAAATTATAATTATAATAACAATATCAATCAAGCACGCTCAGACTACATCCGAATGGCATGAAATGCCATGTCATTAGGATCATTATGATGTTAGTAGTGATGTACGTACACAGTACATTCAGTGAACACATTGACATGAGCCAGCACATCAATTTATTCTTTTTATGTTGTGTCCATGTAACTATTGATTCGAAAAACCATTATTTATTTGTTTTTGCTATTGAATCGACATTTTAAACTAACAAATCGACACAATTGCACTTTGGCACTAGTTGGTTGAAGAAAGAAAAAAAAACTGCATTTATTTTGTTGGTGAATAAACCGAACTCTAGTGAGGGACTGTTGGTCTCAATCCTGTTCTCATGTTGTTATCGTGATTTGAGAATTATTGAAATATCTAATGTTGATGTGTCTCGAACACATTAAACTATCTAGCTTTAATGTTGGTTTCATCAGAAAAAATTGTTTGCATCCAATCAATCAGACATGCCTTTTTCAGCAATGATGATTCGATCTGTGCTGCACATGATGTGGCTGCACAATACACGTGGAAGTGCAAGTGTTGTGGAACATTGTTAATGCCCCTCAGCCGGTTATCAGATTGAAATCACGCTTTTGGCGCATGGATTCTTTGTTTTTTTAGCACATCTGAATCTATCGATATCATAATTTATCCATTTGGCCATTGTGATATAGCGAGGGTCCCTTGTCAGTCCATCGATGGCTAGAGAATGAGAGCAATGCAGAGATGATGGAAATGTGGCACGCATCAAAACTAGTGTGGCTAGCGATGGCGGTGGCCAAACCGAAATGGCCACCAATTGACCGCTACTCCTAACTCTAATAAGTGATATTTGTGTCTGAATGCCAAAAGTGAGATGAAGGCACTACAGTGGCCACAACATATAGACAGGCCAAGTTCGGTGTCAATCGACTTTTTCCGTGATACATAGTACTTGAGCAAATTGACCAAGGAAATCAAAGAGACGGTGTCATCTGGTTTATGATGCTCCTAGCGCCGAGACAACCATAGAACGTTCTTGTTGGAGGCACGAGTGCATGCAGTGATCATTGCTGGTTGTGAGCATAAGAGGAATGACTCACTGCTTGGGAAGAGTCTGATACTGGACACATAATAGTGATACGGTGTATGAGACAATGTATGTACATTGGTTATACGTTTGATATGTGCGTTTGTGTGCATTGTTCAGTGTTGTCCGTGTTGGTGGTCATAATGATAGCATATTGTGATAATTGAAAGAACTGTGTAAGCAAACAGTGAGCCATTCCACTCATGCATACCATCAGTAGTAATCACTGCTGGAACTGTTGGACACCTTCACCTTCTTTGACCGAGTGGCAGTCTCGTTCAGCTTGCCTGACATATGGCTTTTCCCTGCTTACGTAAACATATTAAATTATTTTAAATATTTTGTGTGTGCTTGTTTGTCATTTCGCCATTAAGTGCATTTGCGCTCAAACCAAATGATACTGCACTACAACACTTCGTCTCTCATATCCCAACAGTGGGTGGTTGATGTGAATGCCAGAGATCACACATTTGCACATACACACATGCTCACCATCGCTCTAGAAACTTGGCACTGGTGCATGTGAGTTGTGGCAAAGTGATCAAAAAGCCATTGAGCACACAACCAAACATATCGAGGAACCACTGTGGACAGTTTGCACGCATACCTGAACACCAGAAACTGTTTACAAACCAATGACATATGTTATCCCAATCAACGACAAAATCCGACAGGTTAAAGTGAGTACGAGAGTCAGTGAGACACTCGGACACATGTTCTTCATCTTGCAGAGTGTTCGCTCTGACTGATTTGTGCACCGCCAATGCCACCACCACCACCACCATTACGCCTGCAATCATTTTGTGACGATATTAGTGTATGTTTGCGTCGAATGAATTGAATGATTGTTACAGTGACTTACAGTCGCCACTGGTTCCTTGTTCCTTGATTGGAATGCGATTGTCATACTGAATCATTTGGTACTTACTGTAAGGGTAGTGTAGTAATCACTCGGTGCACTCTACCTATCATATTTTTATGCTAATCAACAAATATTAATATACCTTTTATGAATGATTCGAATGCATCTCCGAGTGAGCCAATAGGAAACGGATTGTGAGTACATATCCAACCGAGCCCAATCAAATAACCTTCTTTATCAATAGTTATCCCACTTAACCATTTAGCCATCAATGAAACACTTGCAATCATTTTTATTATTGGATTAATTATTATTATTTATTTTTAAAAAAGAAGTATTTATTTATTTATTCAATTAAAAATTACAATTATAATATAATTAATTAAATATAATTATAATATAATATAATATAAGTAATTATAGAATTTATAAATATTACAAAGATACTTCAAAATGCGATGAATCTTGATTCAAGTCGATTGTACTTATTCTTCCGAAAAATTAGCATTCTGACCCTCATTGTCATCGTCAGCTTCTAAATCCACAATTGTCTGATGAACATTGAGTACGGCCGAGATGTTGCATAAGATTGTGAATGGTCAAATCATCCAGAAATTTGTTAAAGATCTTAACAAATTCTGCACAACGCAATTCGCTCGAGTATTGGTCCATCCTACTTGATGTGCTTCTCGATTTTGTTGCGAATGTTTCTAAAAAGAACAACAACATTAGTTTGTTGAGAACACACTCAAGAATAGTCATACTCACGTGCTGTTGTATGTCTTGTCGCAATCTTTGAATACATACATTGAGCTCTACAAAGGCTCTCTAATACCTCTTCCACGTGATGTTCATATCACGATCATGATGTACATTTTGCATCTTGCTGAGATTGTACGCGATAGACAGTAGAATAGAGACCAAATTAGTCTGATCATCAGACTCTGATGATTCGAAGTACACGGACAAATTGGCCAGAAGTTGTGAAGAGAAAGAATGGACGAGTAGATGCGTGAGCAGACTCACTGGACTACAGACTAGGTAGAGACTATCTTGATGGATACGAGAAGTGAGTCCAAAGGAGGATGAATGATACAGCGCACGGACGTGCTGATGATGTTGAGAGATAGTATGATTGTTCACAGATTGGGGAGAAGGCAGAACAAAAACGAGAAACGTAAAACTAAAAGGAGAAGACCGGCAGCGATGAAGCAAACCCAGTGCCCACTGACAAGAGACGGTCTAGCAGTGTGTCGGTGTGTGCCTGTGCCTGGGCAAGATGAGTCAGACGATACAGTAAATGGTACTGATGGATCGATTTGATCAGACGAACACTAACAGAGGAAGCATCCTAAATCGACGTAAGCAAAAGGGTGTGTGAGTGAGCGTGTAGATGACACGATGACGAGAGAGTGTAAAAGTGTGCTCACCGTGGTGTGATCCCATCTTCTTGACTGTCATCTTTTTGAGTTCACTCTAATATTTGAGTTTGTATCGAAGCTTCTCCTCCTTGTTTCTGGTCTTTACTCTTCCTTGCTTGGTTCCATCTCTAGTCTCAACATCTCAAATCCGCATCGTCAATTGACACATCCTGCTCAAAACAGTACAACCCGTAATGGCAAAAAACAACCGTGCAGCTTTCTCTCTCACTCATTCTGAGTTTATCCTTCGATCATGTTTGTCGTATTTCTTCTTCTTGTCTTTGTCCTGCTTTTTCTACTTTTCTGAAACAATGAGATTTCCACCTTTACTTATATCCAGAGCTACTATTAACCCGAACATCTTCAGGCGTCATCCAAAAAAAACATGAACGCAGCTCGGCTGTTAGCAGTCTTTCGAATCTCTCATGGTAAGTGTATTCGGATCAAGTATCGAAGTTTTCAATGACTTGTACCCAATTTCCAGATATTATACTATTATCAAGAATATTCACACATTTACACATTTCAACCTTTTCACTCTCACATATGTTAACCCACACCTTATTCGCATGTAAACAGGCACATTCCTTTGTTTACTAAAGCTAATTAAGGTCAAAAGGTGCATCCAACTTATGCTATTATGTTTGATCCCACATACTATTCAACTTTCAACTCTATTTAATTTAGCGATAATAAAATTGATTTTCATCCTACTGTGTTGTTTTGTGTTGATATACCTTTGGGTTATTCGGTTTAACATAGAATACAGAATTCCATTCTAATCATTTCTATTCCGAAATGAGGAGAATTTCAAGGGTGATCAATGATTAACTCGATCATCACCATCACTCAATTTCAATCTTCAAATATAGAACAAACAAATTGAACTGAGCCAGTGTGTATCATCACATAGACATATAGCATTTACATAATAATCATCATGTCTATTTTTTGTCAATACATAGTCAATTATTCTTCCCTTTGGAAACGACAGTTAGTTACTATCCTATGGTACGAATATGGACACAATAATAATGAGAGAGAGAGAGAGAGAGAGAGAGAGAGAGAGAGAGAGAGAGAGAGAGAGAGAGAGAGAGAGAGAGAGAGAGAGAGAGAGAGAGAGAGAGAGAGAGAGAGAGACAGTTTATCTACTCCTTAACTCTTCGGAGTAATAAGGAACACAAGGGCCAGTGTTAAATCACTTTATTATTGTCAATCTATGTCCGTCTCATATGCCACAGCCATGGTTACATCGAGTGAGTGTATCTCTTGTTACAATGTTTGGGCAATAATATTGTAAAGTTCGTATGACAAAATATCCAATTAGGCGCATTAGTAACGGTAGATAATCAGGTAGTTCACCACCATCAAATGTTTGATTGGTTCAATTGCAGAGCCATTATCATTGTACAGAAGAAGTGAAGTTAAGTGAGCACACACGTGACAATTGCACGATATGATTGGTCGACCTGCCACATTCATAGTGTTATCATCCAACTCGATATTTTGATCCACTTGTGCAGAAATCCAAAATGAATTTATGAGTATCTGAAGAATTTGTACCTGCTTGACGAGACAAGCAATCCAATGTCACGCTTGTTTGGAACTTTAATTTGAGTCTTAGTTCATTTTGCGTGAAAACCCAAACTCACATTATATGCATCTAACTTTACGGTACATTAGAACAATTAATCTACGCGTAATTGGTTAACATAGTTTTATTATGGTAAAAAACATTATCACTAAATTCATACATAGATAGATTGCATTCTGTTATTATGGTAGTAAACAGAACAAAGAAAAGAAACCTAAAATATGCAGCGTAATGTAAATGTAAATACAGCGATTGATTAAAGTTCAGTGTATAGAAGACAAACACAAATTAACAAACAGAATATTATTACACTTAAAGTAGGAAAATGCATGCTGATACGTTCAGTTAGAATCACGATTTACCATGATTGGTCGCTTGAGGTAAAGTTGCACTCCATTGGCGGACACAATCGGAATTTGACCACATCTGTGATGAACGATGAATTGAGTGACCGAGGGATAAACAACGCCGACGTGGTTGCGAACTTGATTGTCCACATCCAACAGTAGAATGTGACGCACATGGCCGTTCTCCCTTCCTGTGAGCACAAACTGATCTTCGATATCTGGTGAGCATCGAACCAAGAAATCACCATCCTCGAGTAGGAGTGCTTCCGCTTCCAGCCGTGATAGTTCTCCATGAAACCAGCATTGTTCGTCTAGTTCGGTTTCGCGTTTGTAATACTTCACTTTGACCTTACTGGTAAATTTCACGGATCGGGTCTTTGGACAAACATCACTCAAAAATGATATTTCCGAAACATTCGATGAACCATTGAGGCTTACATATTCACATGACGATAAATCGTGCTGGATCAAAGTTGTTGACTCCTCTTCTTTCTTGAATGAGCTTGCAAAAAGACTTTCCACCAACTTGAGACTTTGAATTTGACTTAAAACTTCAAAACTGCAAAAAATATCAAATTAATTTGAATTTATTATTAATAATTTTGTAGACTACTCACTCGGTCTCTGGTGGTTCCTTTCCAGGAGTCGATTTTGAATGTGTCGAGTGATGAGATGTAGAAGCTTTCGGCTGTTCACTCGACTGAGTCTTCGGTTGGTCAGCTGTAGATTGAGCAGTCGAGGCAGACGTTGATGGTTGAGCTGCAGCTCGTTGAGCAGACAAATGGAAAGCCTGTCCCAGAGTGGAGGTGACACATCGAGCCCGTTCTGATGTTGTGCATTCGAGCAGCACACAAGCACGTCCAAGAGTGACATCATTGACCACAAGTACAGCAAAGCTCGAATCGTCATCATTGTACACGTAAGATATGTCCGATAGGTCAAATTGATGGACCGTTTTGCTAGTTGCAACTGAGCGCAATGTCAGGTGACTCAAGTTGGTGGAGGCGTTCACTCTGACATTGGAGGTTTCAGTGAGAGTCAAAGCACCACACAACTGATGAAGCGATTCATCGGCAGAGTTGCTCAAACCACCACTAGCAAGTCCTCTTTGTTGGCGAACCAGAGCCAGGCAGTGATTGATCACGGCACAACGAGTGCCAAAGTCGAAATCATTCATTGAGCACTTGAGTCGAACGATGCCAGTGAAGCTCAAAACGTAGGTCACACCATCGGAGGAGGAGAACTTTGAGTCTTTGTGCAGAGACATGATCTTGGCGAGGTAGAGAGGTTAAAGATGCAGCAATTTCGGTAGTAGGACGGTCACGCTCACACAAATCATATGTATGTGAACGAAAAGCAACACAAGCCACAGCAACAGCAAGTTCATGTCTACTTTGACTGACTCGTAGGTTGTTGCTCATCAATGACTGACTTATCAGTGAGCAACTGGTCAAATGATCAATTGATAAGAGTTTGGTCATGTCTGCTGTCGATGATGTTGTGGGGTGAGGCTGCTATCTTTTTTTTTTTTTTTTTAAGGCCTTTATTGTTTTTGGGTGACATGCTCGGGTATCTTTTTCAGGTAGACTGCCTGCGAGCAAGTCGATTACAGGCGGTGTTTTTGAGGTTTTCAGTTGGTGTTGTTGAATTACAGTTGGTGTGGGGTTTCAGAGATGACAACAAACTAGAAGCGTGCTGCCATCTCTCGGACAGTTGTCTAGGTCAACTATGTAAACATAGCTGCTGTGGCAATGCCGCTGGCAGGGATCGAGCCACCGACCCTCGACCCTAACTGACCGGTCGACTGCGCTTCTGACTACTAGGCCGTCGGCCACAGTCGACTGATCTATCTCTTTACTCAAGTTGTTAGTAGTAGTAGTAGTAGCACTTATGTGCCATTTGTGTGTGGTGGAAAAGGAAAGCGTGTAAGCAGTCAGCACCAACGCCACCATGAGAACAATCACCGTCTTCCTCGTTTGTTCGCATACACCAAAATTACACTAAGATTGCCTCTGACTGAGCGAGATAGTCAATGACTTCACAAAGAAAACCATCAACAACCATCCTGATCGTTGTACTTGGCTATGTACATGTGAGCTCGTCTGTCTGGTGTGCTGTATGTCACAATCACCACTATCAAACAACTTGACAAGATGATGGGAGGGATATGCGCAGAATACAACATGGCCAACAAGACCTATCCGGACAATTTTATCATGTTCCGTGATTGATTGGTAGAGGGAAAGCTCTGATGTGTGGCGATTTTATCAAGCAACTTGACAAGATGATGATGAGGACGTAAATGGCTACGCAAATGATGTTTGCAAAATACTAATGAACAAAGTTGTGACCAATCCAGAGGACAATCTCACCATTAAATTAACGGGTGATGGTCATTTGTCCGATGATGACAATTTTGATATGAATGTCCAACCGGCAACTCAAGATATTAATCAAGAAGCATTTCAAGTGACGAGTGGCGATTTTCTTACCTTACAACCGTCGATATTATCTTGGCTAAAGGCCAATGCACAAATTCCAACGAAGAAATTAAGGTCAGAAAATTTTTTCCCCCCGATATTGAACAAAATGGCGAGATTTTCGTAGGACCTTACTCCACTTTAAGTTTTAAAAGACAATCTAGTTCGTCTATGAAGAAACCAAAATTAGACGCTTCTCAACATGATAATGGATAACAACAGAGCAGCCATACTCAATATTATGCTAAATAGTAAGTATATTTGTGTTGACCCTAAATGACTTTCCACATTTACTAACACGCATAACTACCACAGTAGTTCTAATGATCTCAGCAAAATAAAACATCCTCCAAGTGAGAGGTCCATATTGAAGTTTAGCAACCGAACTGCAGTTTTACCCGATATTTTATGAGATGACGAGGAAATTGATTATATTGACTTGTCCGATGAATTGGCCGATAGTAAAGAGGAAAATCAAACATTTAATCTGGGCTCAACTCAGACCGTTCCTGTATTGCCTACTAATAATAAACCGCCAACTTCAGCTCGACGTAGCAGTAAAACGAAAACCCCCGCAAAGAAACTAAAGAAAGAAGCCAAACAAGTGACTAATAAGGCTAAAAAATCTAATGGACCTGAATGGGACATGAACATCATGTGGCAGAGGTATTATGGTCTCTGTAGAGCTAAATGTATGGTCAAGGATTGTGACAGGACATACAACGGCACGTAAGTTTGATTATTTTTGAGTTATTCAGTAAACTAATAATACTATTGTTATTTTAGAAACATTACAGACAAGATCGAGTATCATATCAAGATAGATCACCAGAGCACAAGTGAGTGGTCCTGTGCAAAATGTCCTCTCTATTTTCTTAAATACGATAATTTAGCCATTCACTATCTTATGCAACATCTCGGCATCTATCAATGCTCATATGACAATTGTGGATTTACGAGCGATAATAGATCAAATGTCAATGATCATTCCAAAGTACATGACAGTGACGAGGAAAGTCATATGTCTGAAGATTCGGTCGAGTTTGTAGAGGAAGTCCAATCAAGCATTCAACAATCAACCAAGTGAGAAACAATAAGAATCTCCGATTGCAATCCTCGATTTCTTCTCGTACAAAGGATAAAGTACAAATTAGCTTTACCGGTTGTGAACCCAGTGAGTGTTTGGGTTCTCAATTCGAAATTGTTTTTACATTTTTTGTTTTTAGACCTTCCATGCTGCAGTCGGAGTTGGCAACGATTTGGCTGTGGCAGCAGAAATGTTGGATCACTTTGTTGATGACCAACTATTGGAAGCCAGAGCAAGAGTGGAGACTGCCGAGGCTGAGGCTGCTGCAATTGCATTGGTGGTGGCTAATCGTCGGGAAGAATTGGCAGAACACGCATCAAAGCAAGGCAAGGCTGGCGATGGACTGATGAAGTTGGACATTCTGTTGAACATTCAACTGTTGTTTCAAAATGTTCAACAGATTCAACATTAGACTCCGGTGAGAGGAATTTGTGAACAGTCTACTGTTCAAATAAACCAAGACGAGCAGCCGGATCCCAACGAAATCCCAACGAAGTTCTCTCGACACTTCTTTTCGTGGGAATTCTCTACGTCGTCTTTTTACCTACCTCTCAACAATAGTCAAGTCATCTGAGTACGTTGCCAAATACTCGAAGTTGGTCATCTTGGCCTTAGGCCCTGACAACATTGAGTCGTTATTTCACGCCTATCTTGCCAGTTATAAGATAGAAAACAGGCGCCTCGACTTTTATCGCTTCGGTAAACTCTACCAAGCTAATATTTTAATCGAGTCGGCTGAGGTTTGTAGTCGAATTGTCGGTAAGTAATTTTTCTTTTTTCACTTTGACATTCATTTCTCCTTTTTCTCAATATATTGATTTAATTTCAATTTTTCAACAGAGCGATCAGGGCTCAGCGTTTGCTACAACCGATCAATTACACGAACCGCTATTGACTCGCCTTGCATCATTGATAATCGATCCACCAACATGTTCACGGTTGCAGCCAAAAGCTATTTCGAACTCGTGGCAGCCACTTTCGTCATTCTGATGCTGGCTGATTATTTTCAGTCGAAAATTGCTGAAAGTTGGGCCCTTAAAAATCCAGACGACTTACTGTCCGAAGTCAACATCATGCCTCAACTAGTTCCACAGATTTTGACCGGAAGTGGCGCTTATTTGATTCATTTGCGCAATAAGCACAATGTTAATATTGTCTCGCCCAAGTGGTACAGCATTGATCACAAGTTCTGAATTATGGGATCACTTGTAAATTTGCATCATTTGTTTAACTTTTCCTCAATAAGTTTTATTTGTTTTCGCCAGGTAAATGTCTGCTGTGCGGAGTCCGAACTTACGGAACGCATTCCCGAGCTCTCCATGCCTCATGGTTACATGTGCGCCTAATCTGGTGCCTTGGTCACCTTACACTGGTTACCTTGTTAGCTTGTGCATTTGGATTTTTATTTGATTTATTAGCTACCTGTGTATTTTGATTTCCTTATATTCCTTATCCTTCATTTTTATTGTGAATTATTGTATTTCAAATAACGATTATATTTATATAATTAAATTCCTTATTCTTATTTGTATGGAAAGTTTGATTTTTGAATCTTACTATAATAAATTTTGATAATATTGTAGATGCGCGCTTATTGAAATGAAGGAACACAAGAGATATGTTGCATAAAACGTTTATTGAGGAAACACAAGTTACAGAGAGTTGAGAGAGAAGAGGTAGTTGTAAATACAATGAAGTGAGTGCGAACACGTGCCCGCTTTTATACTAATCTGTGTGTGCATCTAGAATGATTTAGATGTAATCGAATGTAATCGAACACAATCGAGATCACTTGAGCTCAATCTCAATTGTGAGTGAGTGTTCGAGTAAGCTCTCACTACAGGTATCGAATCAGCAGTGATGCAATGCAGAGAATGCATTTGTGATGTACTTGTACGAATGACTCTTCTGGTTATTTCTGGTAGTGCGCCGATTGCCATAGGCTGCATGCAGAAAGATGTACAATTGGCGCTTGCGTTGAACGATCGATCAGTTCACTGTGTTGATGCGGAATGCGAATGCGTGCGCATCCGCGAGCACTACAATATTTTATTTTTGCATTTGTAATGCTTTCTTTGACTGGTCCCTGATGTTTGGCAAGTCATGCTGATGACGAGGGTTTCGAATTCCATTCGTTATTAAAAGAGGAGCTCGAAACGAGCCACAAGCAGTCGTAAACCAGGAGCCCTCGTGCCTATCCCAAGTTCGCTAAACAAGTCATGGAACTCTTCTCTGTCTCGATCCATCGGTGGACCAAGCAGGACCGGCAGCAAGACCTATTCACCACAGAAAGTCTTCTGTCGCATCAATCCACCTTTGTTAATAAACCGTTATACTTTATTCGCTTGTGTCTTCTGTTCACAAAAGTCTGCCATCCTTACATATGTTTATCTTGTGTTCTCAAACTTACACTTTCTTTGCGTGTGTGTGTGTGTGTGTGTGTGTGTGTGTGTGTGTGTGTGTGTGTGTGTGTGTGTGTGTGTGTGTCCAATGGAACATGTTATATTCACAAAGTCAACAACACTCACTAACATTCACTAATCATGTCGAGTTTGGCACTAGTTTACACCGCATTGGATGGTGAGCCCTGATGGTGGTTATGGTTGTTTTGTTCAGTAGAGTGTGCTCGCATTGAGGACTTGTTGAGTGCGCTTTTGTGCTAATCCAAATGTCATTTGTGGCCCATTCTCCATGGAACACTCACCGACCGATCAGTTCACTAATCATGGCACAGGTGAAGTTACTTGACAAGTGCTGGTCATGATGACCATTAGTGATGGCTGAGAAGTATTGTGTGACTTGCAGTATCCATGATACAGACTGAGCTCTAAATCATTGCTTTTGTGTGCAAAATTCGACATTTTGCCTCCACCTTTATTCTTGGACTTGGCTACTGCTTTGTTGGCCTCGGTATTAGCACCAGCCTTGGCACACTTTCACTTCACACCAGAAGAAGTACTTTGAGTTGCAATGGCCGCAGCCATCGCTTCATTCGCATTTCTCGCCTCGTGTTCCAAGTGCAATAAAGTAAACATGACCCATCGTTCCGCATTGTGTGCCTAAGCCTTCGTCATCGCAGCATTCGGTCAGGCGGCTGTGTGACCATCGAATGTCTCACGTCAATAATGACTGGCCCAAATATCCAGGTAAGTTCACCTCCATCTCGAACTGGACTTTGTGTCACCTCGACTGGGCATTTCTTTCTCAGTAGACGACTGCACTGTGTGCACTCCTCTGTCCGAAATTGGCCAACTGGTGCGTTAAGATGTTGACCATCAAAGTTAACGCCAAGCATCATAGAGTCCTTCATCCTGCCCACTGGGCATTGGTCTTTCCAAGTGCACAAGTCCTCGAATTACTGACCGAATATGATTAGTTTAATATTCACAATATGCTGTACACATTCTTGCAATGTCTAAAGCTGACAATTGTGAGATATGTCTTTACCTTCATCATGGAAGAAGAAGGAAAAGGAGGAGAAGAAGAAAAAGAGGAAGAAGAAGAAACACTGTGCACAATTGGTTTAGTGCACAGTGATTCGACGGTGGTGAGTTGATAAGACAAAGTCATCCATTCATCAGCAGTTTTCTCTTGTCAGTGTGTCAGATCAAAGTGATGCTAAAAGAACTGTCGCAGTGTTATGAATGGACCGAACCAATTCTATCCCGTTTGGTGACAACTGCCAAGTAAGATTGTCATAATTGTCCCCAAACCAGCCCTTCTGATCCTGGACGACCCGGTGCTGAGCCAAGGCTGAGCAAGTCAATCTACCAGGATTTAGTTGGACTATGTGGGAGAGATCGAGTCACAGTGATATTCACCACCAAGTACATCGACGAGTATGCTAACGTGCTCGGTCGAATGCATCACTGCCACATCTTGCCACAAGACAGCCTCATTGGGCTATTGGCTCGATTCGAAATGGTCACTCTCGAGCAAGTCAGTCATCACCTGTGTGCCAAATCGAATCTCAGCGTTGAACACGCATAACGACCACTGCCTGGTATGTGTTGACTTGCTCATTCTAATCCACACTCAGATTAATTTCCACTTTCCCTCCCTTAGTCATGTCAATGTTGAGTCTCACTCTCACATAAATCGCGACCACAGGCTGTTGCTTAGTGTGAGCGAGTTGAGTGATACTCGTTGCAATGGAAATTGACTATTACACCAAACAGCGAGCACAACTATACAGTGTACGATGTACAACTGGTCACGGGTGTTGTGAGAGTATTGAACAGTTTAAAAATTGTGTCTTTTGTCGGATTGTTTCGGTTGTACTCCCGATTATACCTGACTGACGAAAAGTGACAAAGTACTGACAAAATACATTGCTGATATTGGGCTGGTGTGACTGTGTGATTGTTTCGATGGTGGTGCTGATCATTGAGATAATTTCGGTGGATGAACATTTGAACCGAGCAAACCCATGGGTTTAGTCTAGACTGAGACAGGCGTCGTTGATTGCGAAAGATTGAAGCGTTAGATCGATCGATCATTACAAGACAACGATCCAAAAGTAGTCGATGACAATTTCCGTGTGTGCATGCAAAAACGAGCCAGATGGTGATTCTGTCTGCCACTCAAACAAACACGTCTACTCAATACAGCCTATCTTGACCTATCAATTGGCCACTCACTCATAAGTGCACGTCTTTCAGTGGACCATCTATCGAGTGGTCTATAACAATCTGCCTGCGGTATCACTTGTTGTCATGTCTTTTATGCATATGCATATGCACACTGTTGTCTATCTAACTGTTGGGAAGAATCCGATTGGGGGTATCTAACTGTTGGGGAGAATCCGATTGGGGGTATCTAAATGTTGGGAAGAATCCGATTGGGGGTATCTAACTGTTGGGGAGAATCCGATTGGGGGTATCTAACTGTTGGGGAGAATCCGATTGGGGGTATCTAACTGTTGGGAAGAATCCGATTGGGGGTATCTAACTGTTGGGAAGAATCCGATTGGGGGTATCTAACTGTTGGGGAGAATCCGATTGGGGGTATCTAACTGTTGGGAAGAATCCGATTGGGGGTATCTAATTGTTGGGAAGAATCCAAACCTAGAATTCCATAAAATAAAATTACTAAATATTTGGGGTAAAGTCACTAAATATTTTTGGTTCCCAAAACCACTTATTTTGGGAAATATACCATTTTAGAGAATAATTATATTTTTTTTTTGGAGAATTACTATTTTTATTGGTGCAGTAAATATAAGCCATATGTTTCAGATCCACGAGTATTCGCGGTCGCATTCGCATCTTTAGCAATTTAGACAATTTGTCACAGTCTTTAGTTGATTCGATTCTTTCATTTGTCGTTGACCACGCCAACACATAGCAACAGTCCAACACACAACACGCACAATCATCCATACTGTTACAGACAATCTCACCGTTCAGTTCTCAGTGCACTGAGGCTATATAGGACTGATGATATTAGTTGACAACTTATGTTATGATAATGGCGGCTTGCTTTAAAATAACTTTTTGTCCTAATCTAGGTGGCGAATTGTTTTTTGCATTATTTAGTGACTAATCAGACATAGTTCAAGTCTGAAAAGTTCAAAAAACCACATCGCCACCTAGATTAGGACAAAAAAGTTATTTTAAAGCAAGCCGCCATTATCATAACATAAGTTGTCACCTAATACAAAATGGACTGAGGAACAATTGCGATTGATAGTGAGAAGTTGTGTGTGTTCAGTGTGCACAGATGTTGTGTGACTTGCACACTTTGGTTTCGACCATTCGTGAGCACCGGAGCACTCAGCAGTGGAACAATCATTGAGAGGAATACATCTTGATTTGCCCAAATCGAACGATACCGCTCTAAATGAGTAACATATGGTGAGGTGGGCTTGATTGCACTCGATACCGACGTTTTGCTCATCGATTAGATTGCCTCTGAACGAGCCCAATTAGCTTTTCTACGCCGTAGAATCTATTGCAAACTCGTAATTCAGTTGTGTGTGTTTGTGTGTCACAATGGTTAACTGGTGACAAGCCTAAAGTGTGTCAATAAATTGACTAGGCGCCACAAAGTTAGCTACTCCGGCACCGGCGCTAAAGGTGACAACGACCATAACGAACTAACCGACAATGTATGCCAACACTTTACACCAAATGTGACAGCGGACACTTGCTCGATTAACGAGACATGCCGGCAATCTCGCCAAGCACACAAACACTCTAACACAATCAGACAACAAGCCAATTGAGATGAGAATATATTTGCTCACAATCACTCAATAATTGGACAACTAGAAGTAACATTAGTCACTACCTGTCTAAGCTATTGCCTGTTCGGCAACACTCCGTTGGTGTTGCCAATGAATAACTCGCGTCCCAATGTGTTTGCTTGTGTGTCACTTGCCAACGTTGTTGTTGTTGTTGTTGTTGTCAAGTGAGAGTTGGGAGATTGCCTGTAAACAACTCACAAACACCGACACATTTCTCAATTGCCATACCAACAGCAATTGCCGAGCACTCACAAATTGCGCGACAATCTCTGCTTAAAGTCGATAGATGCGTATCGATGTGTATGGATCACAGTCTGTGCTGACTGGTTTTTATCACCAAAAATAGCTTTGAAACAATTCCAATAAAGCAACCTCCACCACACCTGGTACATTCATCCGACACTCACAAAAATATCATCTGACAAGTATAGCATAACCAACACTGACCAAGGCAGCAGCAACAACATCATACATCATTACAATGTTGCATAATTTGGCAATAAATCTCAGTTGTTAATCTAACCAATAACTACTCGGTGGAATTAATAGTTCAGAACAGAAAGCAATGGAAAACGACTAGTAATTGCTAAAGAACAACTGCAGTGAACTAGATGTACTGATAGCTGTGTCTGACGGGCCAAAAGATACACTATACATATGCACAACACATTGCCTGCCAAATGCATTCTCCTTTCAGTGACACTCTTACTGACAATTGCAACATGTGTGTTATTCATGCGATAGACAACTCACAACTCATTTTAACTTACATTGCAATTACACATGGTGGTGCTGTGCTTGCTGAGGTGCAAGTGGTGACACTTTTGGTAGACGAGCACAGAGGTGCATTCGGTGGGCGGCATCTTGTTTGCTTGGACCAATTCAACGACAATCATCAGTACGAGTTAGAGTTGACCTTGCAGACTGGCACAGAACAGGGGCTGGAGAGAAGATAAGCCTAAGTACTACAGATAGAATTGACATTAGTGACCATCGTCAGAGCACAACACCAAAAAGTGTCCATTGGGTGTGAAAGCCACCGAGTTTACTTCTCTATGGCAATGTCTCATCGGTGTATGCATGCACACTCCACTTTCAACATTCAACGATCACATGTATAACCAAATTCCATTGTGTAATCGATCGTGTCTAGTCTCATGTTCCGTGAACATTTAATTGCCCACAAATCAGCTGAGTCAACTTTATTCCACCGTTTTACCGAGAATAGATCATCGTGTATTGCCAATTGATTGACTTTTGTATGCCGAGTAGAACAACATCCGTGCATTTGTATTGTAGTGCACCACAGAGGTGTGCCGTATGTGTGTTTAATGATTTATTTGAGCAAGGCGTTCGAAGTGTGGTGTTGGGTACAATATAAAGTTGAATGCTCGGTTTGGCACCAGTTGTTGCAGTGGTGGGGATAGTGGTGGGGATTATGTTGATCGAGTTGTATTGATACGATTGCTTGTGCCACAGTGCCTCATCAAAGACAATCATCAGTTTACGCTAGCCATTTGTGCGTTTATTACATGAATTCATTCGAGTGGTGATGATAATATACTGACTGAATTATGGGTGCTGAGTAGCAAAAGCCCACCAATGATCGACTCGGTGGCTATCTCATATACTGTGCAATGCGTGCATATCTGTGGTACGGCTATTCGGTGTTAGTACACATTAAGCAAGTTGGCGTCTATTTAGTAGAGTGGTTTTCACTAACTTGTGTTGCCATTAGTGCCGGGACCAGTAGATGTGACATGGTGGAATGGTTATGCCTTGCTTGGCGTAACCACTGTCACACTAAACCAGTGAACGTCGGTTGAGTGCAATGGTTGTCCCTCACTTTTTGTAGTCTGTTGGCCCCTGTCTAGCAGAGGTGACATGGTGGTAAGTCTGTCTTTTGCTAGTTGTAACCAGTGCCACACTGAGTCAGTTGGTGTCCATAGTCACCCATGTCAGGCAAACTTGTCGTTAACAATTGTTCAAGTGCACTGATTGATGAAGTGTGTCTGTACAAGAGCCGCAGAATTTGCATTGGCTCAATGCTGCAATACATCAATTGATGAGCCCAGTGTAGTTCCATGCACAGAACAACAACTCATCCAAAGGTGTAGTGAGTTTGAGTAGATGTCATCAAGCAACTTTGCACAATGTTCGCTGCAATTGAACCAACTTGAGCCTTTTTGACACTACATTCGCCAGACTCGAATCTGTCCCAGGACGTTTGTACTTTGAATCTTAGCGTACTATCATGTACTAATTCACCGATCATTGATATTCGCGCTGTGATTGTTGCCACGTTTGGGTGTGTGCCTTTTGACTCTTTGATTTGTTCTGTTACTTTTCATTGAATATACACTGTATTACCCACCGTCCTGTGTTAATGCTCATTCACCAACCGCAATTTGTCACATCTCATTGTTCTGCAACGATACAATCTGCTCCATCTAATCTCCACCATCGTTCTCACCTAGAACAAGCACAGCAACCGGCGCCGCCGCCACAACCAAACACATGCATTACAATTCCTTCATGGTAAACATGATAATTTGCACATGATCTGATGCTTGATTGAAATAAACATTGCCGCGTTTGGACCAGTAACTGACTGATTGATCAGAATTGACACGCACCTGCTCGCATCCGCACTTTGTTAGTGAGATTGGTTTTGTGATGCAAAATAGTACGGATGTCAAGCTATAAGCTTAATTTATGCCTATTGGATGCCAACATTATGAGCCATCTGTGCACAGTTGTGTCCGGTCATATGGCATTGGCTCTGTGCCCCGCTACTGTGTTCAACCAATAGACTTAAGTGAGTGAACTCGCTAGTACACCAAACATTACCAACCAACAGACATAATGAACCGGATTCCCATGTCTATACTTTCTTACACCCAGCCGGATAGTCTCAGCACAACTCTTGCACTTGGGAGGGTATTTGTCTTGGTACGAGCGCTGCTGTTTGGAAGAGCCACAATAGGAGTGCCAAGTCACTTAAGGTCCGAACAGACACGATGATTCGCGTTCATTTGTAATGCTTCGAAACAGAAAAGTTTTTCAACAGAGATTGTGGTGATATGGTGGCAGAACGATGCTAGAGGTTTTGTGAAAAAATTTGACTCTTCTGAAGAAGATGATACAGTCAGTTGTTTATCACCTCTCTTATCACTCAAAGAATCTTACCGAAGTCAGCATGGTAAATTTTGCTTGTATAGATAAACTTTGCGGATATACTCAATTCAATAGAAAGATATTTCGAGTTTGAGCAGGTCGCTGTCGGTGATAGCTGAGTAAACTCAAACAGATCAGTCTTACGAGCCAAATGGGTAGACTATTGAACAGTTGACAATACTAATGAGTGGTTATTGTGGGTTGATTGTGCTGCATTCTAAAGACTTGTGGAAAATTGTTCTGGCTTTTCTAGTATGTTTCTGGCTCAATAGGTGTCTCCACAGTCTTTGCGGCTTTTGTCTATGGTTGTTAGTTGCGCTATTAAGTGAATGACTTCATGCACTCGAGTAACAAGTGATGCGCTTAGGCATGAACGAGCAGGGAGAGAGGTACTGATTGGTGCGATGATGCTATTGACCGATAGTAGTGGCATGTGGACAAAAGACTATGCAAGTCAGATTTGAACATGTTGATAACTCACCGAAGGTCTCCTCTTCTTCTCTGCCATCTCATCCCCGTCCATTTTAAGAGAAAGTCACTTTCGTCGATTGTGTCTGTCTCTGTGTCTAATCGTCACCATCACCGTTTCACAAACAGCAACAGCAGCAACGCCACCATCAGAGCATCACCGTTTATTTAGTTGGCATACCTCATCAGTACACTACACCGAGTTTGTCTGCTTACTCACTTCACAGTCAATGACTGCTCTTAGCGGTACAGTTCACTAAAGTTCAGTTTAATGTGGTGGCTTGTGGCAGTCGGACAAAAGTCAATTCGATCCCAGTGGCCTCAAGTGTTGGCGTAGTAGTCGTTTGTTGAGTCGCACTCTATGAACAGCAGCAAATGACTACTCTCTTCTGTGTGTGTGTCTGCCTCTGTGTGCATGTGAGTTAGTTAGTCAGTCACTCGTTCTGTAGACCTCGTTCAGTACAGTCCCCTCTGCTCTTCTCTTCTGCCTTCTCTCTCCTCTCGTTGACATATTCGCTCGCTCAACACCGACCACAACGAACACGACTCTTGGTCTTCTGGTCTGTCTGTCTCAACATCCACTTGCCAAAGTCTTGCCACAAAGTCTCAATCGAGTCTGTTGGATTCACAACTTTGGTCTACTCTCGTTCTCTCGTAGGTAAGTGCATTCGTTTCTATGTTTATTTGAGGGTGAGTGGTGCTGTGTCTTGTGCTTCCCTCTTGACAGCCATCTCCTCCTGTCTGCCTTTGTTGACTCTGTCT
The DNA here is from genome assembly GCA_023373905.1 of Rhizoglyphus robini. NCBI lineage: Eukaryota > Metazoa > Arthropoda > Arachnida > Sarcoptiformes > Acaridae > Rhizoglyphus > Rhizoglyphus robini. The sequence goes on from JAKIJQ010000200.1 coordinate 28,792, forward strand.
TCTCTTTCTCGTCTCGAGCTGTCTCTCGACTATGTCACCGGTCTCTATTACCAGACTCGGTAAGTGCACTCGGACATTCGACTCAGTCACAGCACTTTGTTACTCGGTCACCTGTTCCTGTTGTCACTACCCATTTCTCTGTCTCTATGCTCAAATGCCCACTCTGACAAGCATAAGACCTCAGGCTTCTTCGCACACGCATACTACACACACACACCACCTCATGTCTATCGACTATTTTTATCTTGTTAGCCTTGATAGTACATAGTCACTCGACTAATCACTTTGACATTTATGCTTATCTCTCTGAATCTTAGTTGTGTGTCACTCAAACTAGACCAAGGTCATACCTCACAACTTGCTCTGTTCTGTGCCTGTGTGTGTGTGTGTGTGTGTGTGTGTGTGTGTGTGTGTGTGTGTGTGTGTGTGTGTGTGTGTGTGTGTGTGTGTGTGTGTGTGTGTGTGTGTGTGTGTGTGTGTGTGTGTGTGTGTGTGTGTGTGTGTGTGTGTGTGTGTGTGTGTGTGTGTGTGTGTGTGTGTGTGTGTGTGTGTGTGTGTGTGTGTGTGTGTGTGTGTGTGTGAGAGAGAGAGAGAGAGAGAGAGAGAGAGAGAGAGAGAGAGAGAGAGAGAGAGAGAGAGAGAGAGAGAGAGAGAAAGTTAGTCACTCGCACCGTCGACTTCATTAAGCACAGTCCTCTCTGTCTTCTCTCCTCTTGTCTGCCTCTGTCAATCTTCACCATCTCGTTCGCATTTCTCTAACCTTTTCCCCAATTTCTTTTTTTCAGATCTTTGCACTCCTGTCGAAGCCAACCCTTTTTGTGTGGTCTGCTTGTACGAACGATTCAATCTTTTGGTATTTCAATTCGAAGCACACGAACAAGATAGGAGTTGAAATGGCATCAGCAGCCACCACCACCACCACCCTCACCGGTCCTGCCCACGGAACAGTACATGAAGCGGTGGACCACGACGACCACTGTTGTCATGAGGTGATTCGACTGCTCAAGGAGACGCTCAACTACCACACGGGCGATCATCATACCTTCTTCGTGTTTGGTGCTTCCGTAAGTAGAGATTGCATTTCCGATTCTGTATGTAATGTTTGTATGATTGATTTTTGATCGATTTTAGGGCGATTTAGCAGTAAAGAAGATCTACCCAACCCTGTGGGCTCTCTTCCGTGATAAGCTGATGCCCAAGAAGACTGCCATCGTGGGCTATGCTCGATCCGCCCTCACCGTTGCCCAGCTGCGTGTTCACATTGGCAAGTACATCAAGTTGAAGGATGCGAACGAGGAGCAGCTGTTTGATCAGTTTCTGCAGCACAATGTCTATGTGCAAGGGAAGTACGATGCGGCCGAGGATTTTCAACGCCTGGTCACGACTGTGGAAAAGTTGGAAAATACGGTTGATGATGGTGATGCGGTGGCGAACAATCGACTGTTCTATTTGGCGTTGCCACCGTCGGTCTTTGAACCTGTAACCAAGTTGATACACGATTTTGTGATGAGTAAACGGTATGTCTCGTGCGACCCTATCATTCTGTTTACTAACTTGGCTCTTCTTTCTAGTGGCTGGAATCGAGTGATTATCGAGAAGCCATTTGGTCATGACTCGGCATCGTCCGAGAGGCTGTCCCTTCACCTCCAGTCCCTGTACAATGAAGAGGAACTGTACCGTATCGATCACTATCTCGGCAAGGAGATGGTCCAGAATCTGATGGTGCTCCGCTTTGGCAATCGCATCTTTGGCCCCATTTGGAACCGTGAAAATATTCAGTCTATTCACATCTCGTTCAAGGAACCCTTTGGCACAATGGGCCGTGGTGGCTACTTTGATCAGTTTGGCATTATTCGTGATGTGATGCAGAACCATCTGCTGCAGATCCTCTGCTTGGTTGCCATGGAGAAGCCCGTTTCCGCCAATCCTGAGGACATTCGTGATGAGAAGGTGAAGGTGCTGCGTGCCATGAAGACATTGACACTGGACGATGTTGTGCTTGGCCAGTACATTGGCAATCCAAAACTGGAGGGCGATGCTAAGTTGAGTTATCGTGACGATAAGACGGTGCCAGCTGGATCCTTGACACCGTCATTTGCACTGGCGATGTGCAAGATTAATAACGAACGTTGGGATGGTGTGCCCTTTTTTATGCGTTGTGGTATGTTGTGTTTTGGTTGTGCTCTGCCCATCGACTAATGTTTCTTTGATCTGTAGGCAAAGCTCTGAATGAGCGCAAAGCGGAAATTCGAATTCAATTCCGTGAAGTACCCGGTGATATTGGCCAGTGCAAGCGAAACGAACTGGTCATTCGAGTGCAACCCGGCGAGGCGATCTATGTCAAGTTCATGTCCAAGAGCCCAGGAATGACCTTCCGTTTGGAGGAGACAGAACTCGATCTGACATATCAAAGTCGATACAAGGTGAGTTTGATCAATGACCTGTGATCCTCTTATTAATCGTGCTTTATCCTTTAGGATGCTCGTCTCCCAGATGCATACGAGCGCCTCATCATGGACGTGTTTGCAGGCTCCCAGATGCACTTTGTCCGATCGGAAGAGTTGGCCGAAGCGTGGCGAGTCTTCACTCTTCTCCTGCATGACATTGAAGGCAAAAAGATTGCCCCACTGCCATATCTGCACTCGTCCCGGGGACCTAAGCAAGCGGACGATTTCTGCATTAATAATGGCTTCAAGTTCTAAGTTCATCGAATAATGAACAAACTATGTTCCTGAACGAAGTAGTGAACAGGGCACAATGTGGCTTGACATATTTGTTGTGTCATGAGTGCACCGTGCCGAGTGCTAAGTGAATTGCACCAATACCAGCAAAAGCACCGACAGTGAGATTTCCCAAAATTAGATCTTTCAGATTCAACCTAGCTAAAGCTTTAGATCTTATTCCTCAATGAGAAATTAAAATGACTCATTTATTTTAGAATACTTACTTTCAGAATTCGGGCTTTAGAAATCAAACGAAATTGCGTTTAGGGTCAAATTATTGCTTCAAACGGCGGAAAAGAACAAATTAATAAATGAATAAATTTAACAGTAAATGATTTACCAAGAAAATAGTCGTGTCAGGAAAACAGGTTTTGGGAAATTAAAAGCTTCTAAAATTTATTTCCAAAACAACAAAAGCAAGACAAAATAGATTATATTCTATAAAACGTCCATAATTAGACTCTACCACTACCCACTCCCTCCAATATATATCTTGTTTCTTGGTGAAAATGTGTCACAACTTGGGACACTGCAAGAAAGTTTGAACCATTTGGCGCTCTTCGGTAACATACAATTAGTACTTTTCAGGAATTGCAATTAGAGAACTTGTACGTTTGGGAAGGCCAAGTGGCGCGATTCAAAATTTGAATGTTTGCTTAAAATGAAAATGAGCGTCAACATATTCACAGAAGTGAGATGGTGATTTTGTGCTGGATGAAAGCACCACACTTTAAGTGCAATCAATCTCGATGAGCATGTCCGAATCAATTGCATCACTTGGTCAAGAACTTTGAACGACATTTACTGGATTGAGACCTTTAGAGTGACAATGTTGGACAGAGAATCTGACAGAAATACAATATTATTCTTGCCAAGCGAAGAGCATTTAATTTGGAACCATTCATCACCAAATCTTCGTTTTGAATAAAATGGTGAGCCATCCTCTTTGACCAGTCTTGCCACACACGGATTGATGAACAAATCAAAAGCATCACATAGGTACGAGACTTTCTCACTAAGCAAGAGGCTAATCAAGTTTACTTTTGATCGGATGCGCTGCTGGTGTGATTTCCATGCACGACAGACACGAGCCATTTGAAGTACCGTATTTTTCCGAATATACCCCGCGGGTTATACACGAAAAAACTTTTTTCGAGGTGTGCTGCGGGTTATATTCGGGTGCGGACTATACACAGAAATATACTTTTATGAAACAACATTTTCAAATATGGAATATATTATCTCCAAATCTAACCTATAGTTGTACGTTGTTAGTCATTTTCAGGCATTTTTTAAAAAAGTGCGGGTAATATACGGATGCGGGTTATATACGGAACTATTTACCAAAGTGAATTTTTCTGCGGGTTATACACGGCTGCGGGCAATACATGGATGCGGGCTATATTCGGAAAAATACGGTACATCAATCGGTGGCAGGAAAGGAAAAATCTTTCGCTGTGGTACATCGGGCAGGGCATTGAGGTGCAGTCGGGGCAGATCGAATGTTGGGCATAGCAACACTTGTTGTAAGGGAGCCGAGTTATTAGGGTTCAAACTTTTTCCAAAAAATGCATCCAATTGGGTCATGTCTATGCTCAAAATTTAGAGAAAAATGAGTAGAAAATTACTGTCAAATCGATAATTTTCTATGTTGTAAGGGAGCCGAGTTATAAGGGGGCAAACTTTTTCCAAAAAATGCATCCAATTGGGTCATGTCTATGCTCAAAATTTAGAGAAAAATGAGTAGAAAATTACTGTAAAATCGATAATTTTCTATGTTGTAAGGGAGCCGAGTTATAAGGCGGCAAACTTTTTCCAAAAAAATGCATCCAATTGGGTCATGTCTATGCTCAAAATTTAGAGAAAAATGAGTAGAAAATTACTGTAAAATCGATAATTTTCTATGTTGTAAGGGAGCCGAGTTATTAGGGTTCAAACTTTTTCCAAAAAATGCATCCAATTGGGTCATGTCTAGGCTCAAAATTTAGAGAAAAATGAGTAGAAAATTACTGTCCAATCGATAATTTTCTATGTTGTATAGGAGCCGAGTTATAAGGCGGCAAACTTTTTCCAAAAAATGCATCTAATTGGGTCATGTCTATGCTCAAAATTTAGAGAAAAATGAGTAGAAAATTACTGTAAAATCGATAATTTTCTATGTTGTAAGGGAGCCGAGTTATAAGGGTTCAAACTTTTTCCAAAAAATGCATCCAATTGGGTCAAGTGGGTACGCAAAATTTAGAGAAAAATGAGTAGAAAATTACTGTAAAATCGATAATTTTCTATGTTGTAAGGGAGCCGAGTTATGAGGGTTCAAACTTTTTCCAAAAATGCATCCAATTGGGTCAAGTGGGTACGCAAAATTTAGAGAAAAATGAGTAGAAAATTACTGTAAAATCGATAATTTTCTATGTTGTAAGGGAGCCGAGTTATGAGGGTTCAAACTTTTTCCAAAAAAATGCATCCAATTGGGTCATGTCTATGCTCAAAATTTAGAGAAAAATGAGTAGAAAATTACTGTAAAATCGATAATTTTCTATGTTGTAAGGGAGCCGAGTTATAAGGGTTCAAACATTTTCCAAAAAATTCATCCAATTGGGTCATGTCTATGCTCAAAATTTAGAGAAAAATGAGTAAAAAATTACTGTCCAATCGATAATTTTCTATATTGTAAGGGAGGTGAGGGAGTTGGCAAAAACTCGGACCTATACCCTACCCTTACCCTTAGGGTAGGGTCGGGGTTGAAAATGTTTTATTGCGTTTTAAAAAATCAAGTTTACAAATGAGACTTATAAATGTGTTACAGTTTGTTAGTGCAAGCACTGAGAAGCATGTGTCTTGTGTACACAGCTGAGTTGAGGTTGTATAAATGAGGTTGTGAATGTGTTTTAAACAGAGAGTGAGTGTCAAGTTTGTGATACAGAGTGTTTTACAAAGTTGGTTTACTAAGGGAGTGTGATTGAAATCAATAATTCAAAAGAAATATATACAAGGGAAGAGGGAAGTGGGCATTAATTAAATCTGACTAGGAATGGTAATTTACAAATGAGGAATACATTACGGAGAATAATACTTTGTGCATTATGTACATGAGTTGAAATCGCATACTTTTTTTTTCATTTTTTTTCATTTTTTTTGTGCATGCGAATCAAATCAGAATCATTTCGATTATTTTGTTTTGGTTGTTATTGGTTGTCGTTGTGTAGGATTGGGTAGATTTGTGCGATTACTTTCAGGAAGATCTTGTACATCGATGGTGTTTCGACCAGCTCCATGAGGCTGTTGTAGTGCCTACCTGCTCGTTGGTATTCTGCTTCAGTGATGACCGAATAACGAGGGCAACTCAACAACACGTGGTCCACCGTCTGTGGGGTTTGACCGTCGCATATGCAGGCATCACTATCTCTCACGTTTACAAAGTCCAGGTACGCTCGAAAGCATCCGTGTCGAGAGAAGAACATGGACTGCACGAAGTCGGTCTTGATGTGTTCGGGGATGAATTTGGCACGAGGAAAGAACGACTTCATTATTGGGTTGGCAGATTCATCGTACACATTGCCGAACCCTTCTTTGGCCCACTGCTTGGCCTTCCCACGGACGTACTTTTTATTGTAGAACTGGTATTGGTACTGATGATTAGACGAACACTCTTTAGTAGCCATTCTTCTAACATCGATGTATTTGTTCCAATGCGGATCGCCCCGAACTGGTCGCTTGAATGCCAATTCACAGTTCAGTTGCTTCACCAGGTGCAGTATGTCGTGTTCGAGCTTACCCAACCTGAGGTAACCTTGTTCGATGAATCTCGCACACTCGAGCTCGTCCGTTATGGGTAGGGTCGGGGTAGGGTCAGTAGGGTAGAATGAGGGTAGGGTCAAGTAGGGTCATAGTGGGGTAGGGTCAAAGTAGGATAAATCATAAATGTTCTAAACCAAAATAAGTATTCTAATTGTCCCCTATCTTAAAATTGATTTCCAAATCTTCTTAAACCCATAATTGTTTCTTTCAATATCTCCAAACTCCAATTTTCTTTTCCCAATTGTCCCTAAACTACAAATTGTCATTCCAGATTGTCCTATAACCAAAATTTAGGTAGGGTATGTCAGTGTAGGGTATGCCTCGGTAGGGTCATATTAGGGTTAGTAAGGTCAGAAGTGTTGAGGCAAATAATGCTGACCCTATTCTACCCTTACCCTAAGGTAGGGTAGGGTAGGGTCGGAGGGTCAGTAGGGTCGACAAAACTCACTTCTACAAGAGACGCACGACCAACACCGTTCGACAAATAGCATCGAGACTCGTCCGAAGTGTAACATTGACAGTGGCTATCGATAGTTTGACCACCAGTTCAAAGTGTCACAGTGCCACCTGCAATTGGTTGAGTGTTCTGGCTGCCAAAATGCATCTCTGATGGCACAATGAATACGTTACACATGTCATAACACTGGTGCATCAGCTCACAAACATCAGCATGCGACTCGATCGGTGGGACAATGTGTTCCAGTGTGTCACTTTGCACATAGTTGAATTGATTGTTGTTGTTCGATGAATGTTCACTGATAAACTCATAATGTTCAATGTCTCACTGTCTGCAGATTTGAACTGTTCAGTGCGATGTGACTAATCTTACACAGGCACACTGTCACAGTCAGTCAGTCAGTTGTTGCCTTTCTCTGCTCTTGTCCACTGTCTTGGTGTATTGCATCGTTGTTCGACTTGGCTTTCTACTTTTACACGTCTTGTGAGCACGATCCAACCGAGTCGCTGCCTGTGTGTCTCTTTCCAGCTGAACCTCGTCTCTCCCATCCCAAGCGTGTGTAATCGTCAACGGATCGAACTGTCTTCTGCTTCATTGTGGGACCGTCCTCTCTGCTACTTCACTTTTAATTGTTTCCCACCCTCTGCACCAAACCAGGTCAGTGTTACTCGTGTGTACTTTTCCATCTGTACATTTTTTTGCCACCACCACCAAGGTAGAGGTATCATCACTTCTTATGTTGCTCTCGTTTGTGTACAATGTACTGTTCATGTCATACTATAGTCTCTATTGCTCTATACTCGTGTGTACCTGTGTGTGTAGTGTGTTCTTGTTCTCTCACGTGACAGTGCCCAATGTCTGTCCATCCTGTGATCATGTCGTTAGTTGCACTGCGAATGAAACACACGTCATCGTTCCACCCTGCCATTTGAATTACTCGAAAGTAGTCCATTTTGAGTTTTGGCCAATTGAGCACCCCAATCTTTGTTAGTCTACTCTAACCAGTGACACGGTTACTCTCTACTGTAGTCTTTAAATAAAGTCTATTTCTCTATTTTGTCAATCTAAACTTTACTATTTTGTCAAACAATACAATAATCGCCAGTCTTTTTACTCTCCAGAAAATGGCCTTTGTCTGTCCACACTGTGGCGTGGAATTTGCCAGTCGAGACGAACTTATCACACATGCACGAGCAGTTTTTCCAGAAGTTCAGGAGCAGGTTGAGCGGGAACAAGCAGAACTGGCACGTTTGCAAGCTGAAGCAGCAGCACTGCAGGTAGAAATTGATGCCATCAATGTGGAGATTGGGGCTCTGCAGGCAGCTATTGCCCAAGAGGAAGAATTACGTGCCCGAACAGAGGGAGGCCGTTAGACTAATCCTCCTTGAATGGAGTATATTTCTGTATAATTTGTTCCTGTTCCTGATTTCAAATATATCTTTATTACTCTATATTTAAGTCTCGTCTAAGTTTTTCTCTGTTTTCCCCACAGCCTAGGTACTAGGGTCCGGAATCGTAAATTTTGCATAACCGAAAACCGAACCGAAACCGAGAAAATTTTAACCAAAACCGAACCGAAACCGAAACCGAAACCGAAACCGAAACCGAACCGAACCGAAAATTGGTTAATAATTAAGGTACAATTTTATTGTGAAAAAGTTAATCAATAAATTAAAGTAATTGTCATGTTAGTTTGAGTTTTTCAAATTGCTATGAGTTTTCACGATTACATTATGCAGATTTTCACCAGAAAGCAAATAATGAGTTTTGTTTCGATTAATGAAAATCAAATCGGATACAGTTTCTGGATCAAGTTTCGATCGAAGTGTAGTGATTATATTCCACACGGTTGCAAATGTTCTTTCAGATGGGACACTTGTACATGGAATTGCTAAATAAAATAAGGCCGCTTTATACAAAGTTGGAAATCTATTTTGATGTTCATTGTTACGCCAAAAATCTAGGCAATCGATCGCACTCCAATAAACTACATCGAAAGATTCAATCAAAATTTTGTATTCGGACATTTGCTGTTTGATTGTTTTTAAATTCTTCTCAGGTTTGTCCAATTGTCTAGAATATCCAAATGGCAAGGTAAAGTCGTCTTGTTGATTTGAGACTTTTTGTTTCTTTTTACATGGCTCATCTAAATGTTCATCTGGATTCGACGATGTAGTCAAAAAAGATTCAAACAATAAAAGTTTCTTTTCAATTGAAATATAATCACACTCAATAAAAGATTGAGCAAGCCAACTGGAGAAATCATTTGGACTCAAAAAACAAGCTGTCTTTTGAATTGGTCCTATTTTTGAAAATAACTTTTCAGAAAAAATTGCGATAAATAAGTCACTAGACTTGGCAATAAACTCGCTTTTCGGGTGAGATTTAACGAAGTTTTGAATATATAATGAGTTTGGTATTAGCTTATTCAGTGTGGGTTTGTTGTCAAATGACCACTTTAGTCGAATGTCAGTCAATACTTGAAGAAATTCAGTTAAATTTTGCATTAAATCAAAATCAATTTGAGAGATCAATTGGTGAATCAAAGCTTGAACTGAGGAACAGTTACTTCTCAGCTGAGCAGTGCTTATTTGTTATAAACAGATTTGTCTATTTCTACCTCTTTCTCATTACTCAATCAGCTTTAATTTGTTATAATAGAAAAGTCGGTTTTTATCGGTGCGGTTTTCGGTTTTGGAAAAAAAATCCCTGACCGAACCGTAACCGAACCGTCGGTTCGGTTCGGTTATTCTCGGTTTAACCGCGGTTTCGGTTAAATTTCCGTAACCGTTCTGGACCCTACTAGGTACTCTTAATTATACAAACTCGGCAGTGTGCGATTTGTCTGTGCGACCTATCAAGAGGAGTCACCTCACTCGGGTGAGATGAGTTCGTCTCATCACAAACTCTGGTGCCTGTGGTTCCCTGTGTGGCTGTCTAGTCACTTATCTTCACTCGTTTGTGCTCATCAGCACATACTGTGCCAACTGATTGTGTGTAATGAAACATGAGACTCAATAGGGCTCAACTGTCTTCTGTGAATAAGACGTGCAAGCACAGTCTCATCTTCACTACCACAGTGAGTGTACCAAAGTACATCAACCACCACTGTGTTAGAAATGCCGGTCCAGTAGCACAGGAATCTCGAGTCTCGTTGTTACTCAGAAATAGTTTATTCTTGGCTAAGATATATGAAAGGACTATGCACAGTTCTTTCGTGATCGCTCCCTTTCGGTTCTCCCCTCTAACTCATCTCACTCCTCACCATCGCCTGTCTTCGGTTGGTTGACTCATAGGGGAACAATAAGTAGGTTTAGCACAGAGAGATTGATAGAGCACAGCAGCAGAGCACAATCACTGAACAGTAGGCACACACTAAATCACATAGATGGAGACAAACAGTAGCACACTCATTTGGTACAGAGTATGATGTTGGTTGAGTTGCAGAATGTAGTTCCAAAGTTGTGGAGATACTAGACGAGAAGTGAAGAGAGCCGAGAAAGGCATACACAGCTCGATCGACCATTGCCGGTGCTGTTGCACTGATTCTCCTTCTCTGGTGTCAGTCTCGTTCAAACAGTGGTGGTGGTGATGGTGCCCATTTGGCTGTTCTCTTCTCACTTATTGGAAACTCAAATGTGAGTGTTCTTGTTACCGTTACAGTAGTTTTAATGATATGAGTTTTTTGTGACTCGCATGTCCCAGTGTTTGTACTCTATCTCGATCTCTATCCGTATGTTGTCCTATCATACTCACACAAGCAGAATGATCACTCGACATAAACTCCACCAGTCATGTGATGGCCTGTTCTTCTGAACATGTCAGCATACGAGGTACATTTCATCGATGACACTACATGTGCAGTTGTATATTAGATGAACAATTGTATTGCTCACCAGTGTCCCCCACAAACGCCACTGCACTAAAGGTTACTTGCTGAACATTCACAGATGATGTATTGTGCAAATATGTGATTCACCCTAACAGGCACACACACAGTCAGTCAGTCAGTGGTCTATCCTGTGTTTGTCTTTTCGCTCTCCGTTCGTCTGCCTGTCTGCTGTTTTTTAAACCTTTACTTTTAGCCTCACCATCCTTTCATCAACCTGTTCTGGTAAAGTGGTCCTTCTCTTCTGGGATTCTATCTCATTGTCTCAAGGCACACACCAAGCCTGGATCAGAAGCCTCTGTCTGGTAGCCTGTTTCGTGCTCAGTTAGGTTTAGTCGAGGTTGGGTTTGCGTTATGTCTTGTCGGTGGTTCACTAACTATCTCATCCAACAGATTTGCATGACAGTTTGCTTGTATCACCACATTTTCAAATGTCTATGCACAGTGACCATTTGTAATGTCGCCTCAATCATTGAATAGTATCGTTCGATTGGTTATTGTCACTGGCACTGGCGCACATTTGCTCTAATAGCACTCACTTCACCGATAGGCCGTTTAAGATGTCGTCTCGCCTAATTGTGTTCTGTGGTCGTACCGACCATAGATTCACGGGCAAACGGCCGACTCAACTCTCGTGGTCTTCACAAGATTATTACTACACAAGTCCATCCATAACAGCGCCACTCGCGCGTAGTCATTTTCACTAACAAGTGGTGGTCATCTCATCGACCACTGTCATGTCTCGTCTGTGCGGTCAAGTTCGCCTCGATGTCATCGACGACTGGCGTCTCCTGTCCGCATCTTCCCCTATATAACCATGCCTGCTAGGCTAGGTTACTTCAGACTAAAACCAGAGTAAGCCGTCAGCGCTGCACACGGACTAGACTAACTGTCCTGCTCTCCTTTTAGCTCTCACCACCGCTCTCATCCAATTCCTCTGGCGAGCTGTTCCAGGCACGAACACTCAAAACAACGCCCTATCGCTTCGGGCCGAACGGTCCCGCTCTTACCCCTATTTTATCCTGTGTTTCTCTCGGCCTAGTGCCATTTTGTCATCGACCTTCCCCACATTTCGTGACTATTGCCTCATTCTACGCAATAAACTTTTATTTAGTGATTTTAACTGACTGTTAATGTGGTAGTTCGATCACCAACCGAGCCCGTACTGCCACAGTTCTATAGACATTGGTGATTGTAGTATTGATGATAAAGGTAATGTTGAAACACTTTTTTGGGATAGTAGAATAAACGAACACATCGAACCCACTGGCACACACACACACACAACCGACATTTGGCATCGGCTAATACTATTGCCTCGTTTGGGTGAATCAGTCTGTGGTTATATTAATAAGTATGCAATAGGTACCATCATTGGAGCAACTCAAGTTTGGAACAGCCAAACCAAGCAAATCCTGGCGATTTTAATATGTGTGAGATCCAGTTGAACATACTTCAATTCAAATGACAATCAAGGCCCTTTGCACATCCTGATTGCGTTTGCACTGTCAATTGTCACCCATAACATCACCAAACTGGACACAAATCCAACCCCTTGTCCATCAAATCAGTCATAACAATCATTAACCGCATCATTATCCCACCAACGAGAAGCAATTCACATATTACACAAACGGGTGTGTGTGTACACATTTTATTAATATTTTAAATATAAATACAAGATAAATTAATGCTCTAGCAGTAATGTCTAGAATTTAATTACAATGCTAAGGAAAGTTTACATGTGAAAAATAGAGACACATTTGAAACGACTTTGTATGCAAATATATGCAATTGTCGTGAATTGAATGAATAGGCGTGAGAGTGAGAATATAATCACTAGTGAGTCAAGTGATATAGCCCCTTTACATAAAAGGCCGGAAATACATTAGTAAATATCAAAATTATTTCGGCGTTTGAGTTTAATTCTTTTTGAAGGTCCCGAGGCGCTGTTGAATCTAATGTTGATGAGGAACCTCTGTCTAGAGATTTTCTCAATTGCTTTTGCCGAAGTATGTCGGCAAGATCCTCTTGAGATTCGCTGTATCGCCCCGATTTGGACCATCATCGTCGCCGGGAATGGCCAGCACTAGTATTTCTTCAATCTCGTCATTAAACCAGCCCGTTAATGTATACGTCGAGTCTGACGAGTTGCTGCTCAGGCTGTCCTCGGCCATCTTGTGTGATTTCATTGAAATTGTCAGGACTGAGAGACAAATTCATGTGTGTGTGTCGGGTTGATCTGCAACCACAGCCGGTGGAATCAAATCCGGTCTGGTCAATTTCTTTATTTGTCATATGACAAAGCTGTTCCCAAGACAGCAGTGATGGCCGTACACTTGACGAGGACGCAGTAGAATCAAGAGAAACAACGTCTGAATCATCGCCCGATGACGAAATAAATTCAGTCTCGGAACATTGACAGACATCCTAAATAATGAAATAATAAAGATATGATTAGATACAATCAGTTAATGGCAAACAGGAATACATACATTGTCACCATCATCGGTATGACAAGCTTGCAAATAAGAAGACATGGCCTTATCACTACAGATGAGTGATTACCGGAGATTCAAGTTGCTAGCATAGCGCTCTCGTCATCCAGGATAAGGACAAAATATTTGCCTTCCACGGACCAGACGCGGCTTCTGGGCATAAATTACCGCGAAATGTGGAATAAACGTCCTCGTCATCAGGATAAAATTGTGCCACCGGCACAACGCCCAAATTTAGTCCACGTCGAGCATGACGAGGACCGCGAATATCTTGTTGATTGTTGAGTACACCACCTGGTCGTCCATGTTGATAGCCATGGCTAGGTGAATCCTTGCCTTCCAATTGTTGTTGTCAGCCATTGCTGATGAGGACACAACATGGCTGGGAGAAGAAAAAAACAAAGTAAAAAAATGAAGACGAAAGGAGAACTGGTGACAAGGAGGCAAGGCCAAGGTGAGAAGAGGGCACCAATATGACCAACACAGGACAGGATGATGGGAGAGGAGTCCTGATGATTGAGCACCAGCAGAGGCAAAAATAAACGAGGAGGGGGAGAGGGAGAGACAGACAGACAGAGTGGGAGAGAGAGAGGGAGGGAGAGAAGGAGAGAGAGGGAGAGAGAGAGAGAAAGAGACGGCTAACTTGAGGCGAGGAGAATCTACAAAAGTAGAAGTGATACCAGGAAAGGAGAAGAGAAGACGAAGTGTCAGGAGTGAGCAGCCAACCAAGCTACTCGCGCTATGACGTCTATTGTATTGATATAAACAAAACAAAAATAGCAAATGTACTTTGCTTACCCATTGGCAGTGGTAGTGATGATTGGTGAGGTCTGGTGAGGTCAATGGATAAGTTGTACAGGTGAAGGTGTAGGCAGATTGGGAAGCGATGAGATGATGGAATTCATGGTAGGGTAGAGTTGAGTAGACCATCCAGAACGTGGAGAGAAGCAAGGGGGGGGAGCATGAGAAGAAACCAACCAAGGAGAGGGAAGCGGATGAACTGAGGAGAGAACCATCCAGGAGGAGAGATAGAGGCACAATGCCTGTGAGCCTTCATCGGAAATTTTTATAAGAGCCAAATGGAACAATTTGATTGGCTGATGTGCAGCGACACAGTGAATGTGCAGTGGCAGTGCAGCCAAGGTAATGATGCTCTCTGATTAGCTGGAGTGCAGCGACGTTATGATTGTGCAGTGATACTCAGCTCGGAAAGCTCGCTTTGGCTGCTCTTAGCCTGTACAGTTTACAAGAGTGCACATTTATGTGGTGGTTTGTGGCAGTTAGTCTTAAGTCTATACGACAACGTGTTCAAGTGGCCTGAGGTGTTTGAACAGATGAACAGTTGCAGTACTCGGTTCGATGGTTGTCTGCCATCCGCTTCAGAAAATTGGCACCACAACTTGACCAGTCTCGATGACCACACATGAATCAAAACATAGTCAAGCACTTCAGAGGTGATGGCGTTGAGCGTGATCTGTAGGGATACAATGTTGGGCAGAGTTGAGGTAAGAAAAAGCACAGTGTCCGATCGAAGCGAGCGATAGTGCACTTGGAGGCAGTTGTGCTCGAATCGACAGTTTGGATGTATCGAGGTGCCATCATCATTAAGTGGATTTGCCAAATGAGCATTGTGGCGATAGTTAAAATAGAAAGGCACGACTGGGACTGGCTCACCAACCCACAGACTGATCGAGTACACCATTGAGGCAATGTACTTTTGGTATGGTTTCCATGCAGGACACACTCGACATATCTGTACATCTTGAAGAGGAAGATAACTTGCAATGCACACATGGCAGATCATTCAGGTGCTTCGACCAGGTTGTTCACCTGAACCAGTGCCACCGTACGCAAGGAAACCACCTTGAAGGAATTGACCACATTGTGCAATAGATGAGCCAGGGGCACAGATGAGTTGCTTGCTGTTGTGCATTGTGACCAACCTGACAAAGATCGTTTTAAACAACCTTTATATACCAAATGCTCATTGGACACAGACACACACACCCAAACACTCAATGATGTGGTAATGCTTACTGTTGTGCATTGTGACCAACCTGACAAAGATCGTTTTAAACAACCTTCATATACCAAATGCTCATTGGACACACACACACACACACACACACACACGGATGTGGTGATGATGATTGTTGTGCATTGTGACCAACCTGACAAAGATCGTTTTAAACAACCTTCATATACCAAATGCTCATTGGACACAGGCACACACACACTCACTCACTCAATGATGTGGTGATGCTGACTGTTGTGCATTGTGACCAACCTGACAAAGATCGTTTTAAACAACCTTCATATACCAAATGCTCATTGGACACAGGCACACACTCACTCACTAAAATGGTAAAATGGCAATGTCTGATTGATCCTTTGACAATATAGCTAATGTCTTTTAAGATTATGATTCTGGGGACTAGGAAAAATAATCCTGACATAAATTTCTAGCAGTTGGGCATGTGTCTTCACAGCCACGAATTTAATAAGATTCAAAAAACAAACACACAATGTGCTCTACCTCAGTCAACTCACAGTGAGTGGGGAAAACAAAAGATTGTAGAGCATTAGAAAACGGGTGCAAACGGTGGTAGAGCATGAAGAATTACCTTCATGGGATCGGTATCTACTGATTAGACACTTTTATTAGCCAAAATGATCAAATCCTCGACCAATAGGATTCAAAAAACAAACACACAATGTGCTCTCTCTCTCTCTTTCAGTCAACTCACAGTGAGTGGGGTTAAACAAAAACATTTGCGATCATCGAAAAAAATCGCTATACCTTATTCATCCTCAAGTAAGACAATAATTCTCGTAGATTCACTTCATATCTACTTATTAAAACACATAAGAGGGTGGTGGGTATAGTAATACTGGAATACCAAACCAAAAACCAAAAATCTCCAACGTAAACATTGAGGAAACTCGAATGTGAACATTTGCGACCATCGAAAAACATCGCTATACCTTATTCATCTTCAAGTAAGACACAATTCTCGTAGATTCACTTCATATCTACTTATTAAAACAACTAACAGGGTGGTGGGTAGAGTAATACTCAAATAACAAACCAAAAACCAAAAATCTCCAATGTAAACATTGAGGAAACTCGAATGTGAACATTTGCGACCATCGAAAAACATCGCTATACCTTATTCATCCTCAAGTAAGACACTAATTCTCGTAGATTCACTTCATATCTACTTATTAAAACACCTAACAGGGTGGTGGGTAGAGTAATATCTTGGAAATCGGCCTTCAGTAGCACAGGAATCTCCAGTCTCGTTGTCACTCAAAATAGTTTATTCTAGGCTAAGGTATATAAAAGAACTATGTACAGAAATATAAAGAGGATAGAAGGCAAAAACAGTATAAATAAGTACAACTAACAATGTCACAGGACAAAGTAGTGTACACGAGTAGAACAAATAGGTGACAGCCAGCAGAGAGGCAACCTAAGGAAATACAAGGGAAAAGGTTAGCACGAGCAGGGGCATAACACTAGAATGGCTTACTAGAGTAAGACCATCACCCTCGGACTAACTAAGCAATGAACAGTAAAGACAGAAAGAGTAAAGTCAGTACTGAACAGTTGCTCACAAGTGAGTGTCGAGGCAATGGCTGGAGATGGCTTTATATAGCAGACGATCGGTCACTTGTTCGAGGTAATCGTCACCAGAGGCAGTCACAGTCAACTCAGTGACGAGGCATCGACTAGACGAGTTCAATCTCGAGTTCATATTCATCGGTGACAAACTAAACTTGTCATCGATTTCCAACATTCCTCCGCGAGAAATTGAACTTGGCGATGTCGAAGTAAAGACCATCCAGCTTGCCAAGTAAGAATCCGGTGGCTTCGGTTCGATCCAAAACGTGAAACTCAAACCAGATCCACCAGGGAGTAAACCAAATAACGATAAGAACTTGTGATCATCAATGCAGGTGTGATCACATTCGTTGAGAGAACCAGTAACGAGAGATGAGTCCAAACGGTGGGTAGACTCCAAACGATTAACCAATGATCGATCAGGCGGTTGTCGATCTTCCAAACCAAAGTTGTTCTCTTCAACCAAAGACAAAAGAGGACACGGAGATTCAGCAATAGATTCTTGCATCAAAAGAGCTGATACACTTTCAGGATCCAAATTAAACGAAAAGATTGGTCCAATAGGTTCAGGATGCAAGTTGTATTCCTCCGCAAGAGTAGATACATCAATTTCAATTGAGACGACAGTGTTTTCCAGAACACTTTCCGTGAGAGATACCTTGAATCGTTCGTTCTCACATGACATAACCAAAGTTTCATTAGTTGATTCCTCCGCAAATTGAACGGGATTCGGGTTTGATTTGTCCAAAGTAGACAGGACAATTTCAGAAACAGGAGAGGAATCAGCAGAGAGTTCAATCGGAACAAAATCAATAACATCAGACTTCTTCAAGAGTTGATCAGATTGCATGACAGCAACTTCATTCACACATTGACGAGATTCAATGTCTTCACTTCGGGAATTAACAATCGGTATCCCAGTAGAGTAAAACGGTAGATTAAATTTGCGATTTGGCGAATCAACATCCTGGGAGAGTTGTACAGAACCAATTAACGATCCAGGAGTACCAGTGAAATTTGATTCGGCATCATAATTCATTTTCAAATGACCAATGTAAATATCATCTTCGTTCCTTTTAGCAGAACATAGTCGTGAGTTGGCAACATCCAAACGGCAAATTGACGAGTTGATTCTAACGAATTCATCTTGCTTTTGGCCAAACACACTTAACGAGAAATAGTTATCTTCAAGTTCTGGAACGAAGTAAGCAGTATACGAGAAAATAGATCCATCCAAAGCTTTGAGCGAGATAGATCCGCAAAGATTCGTATAATAACATGCACCATCGGCTCTGTACGATCCAGAGATTTCCATAGGCGGAACTTCGTACAGATTAGTAAACAGATTTCGATCACAGATCAAATGATTGGGCGAGGCTTTATCGAGCACAAAGTCGGCAGTCATCGGGCGATGAGTAACAGCAGATTGCTTCAGATCAACAGTAGGCAACACTCGACCGTTAGCTGGTCTAATACGGATGCTTCGGTTTGTCTTGTGAAGAGTAAACCTTCGATTCGACCGGTCATCATCCTTCTTGGGTGCCTTTGATTCCTTCTCATCATCAGACTCATCCGAACTTGAATCCTCCAAATCAGGGCAGTTAGATTTGAAGTGGCCCTTCTCTCCACAATTAAAACATGATCCTTTAGGAAACTTGTGACGAACTTGTTGAATTTCGTGATGAAGCGGTGTACTTAACGAACAAATCCGTCTTTGTCCTTCAATCAGTACCTTTAGAGTCGGCAAATCGAGACCAGAACCTTGTCGTTGTTGAATAGTCGCATTAGCAATCACAGATTCACATAACTTCGTCATCGCAGCATTCAGGTAAATAGAAAACTTCTCGTCGTCCGAAACAGTCATCGTCAGTCCGAGTTTTTCTACTTCCAAATCGAGTTTTTTCATAGTTTCTTTCACCATAGAAGGATCGGTAAACTTAATTCGGGAAATACGATCACGTATCACTTGAGCTTTAATAAAGTCCGGCTTCTCAAACTTGTTGACCAGGACTTGCCAAGCCTTGTACGCCGAATCACAACTCCGAATAAGAGCTCGAATGCTGTAATCTTCAATTGACGACTTCAAATAGAGCATCGCCAACTTGTCTTCTTTAGTTTTTCCTTTCTTGTCAGCTTCTATGGCACCTTTAGCCTCGAGAACATCCATAAAGGCAATAAATTGGTCTTTCCAGTCGTACCAATTAGAATCGTTCAACTTCGGTAACGTAAATCCCGGTAACAAGGTCGCCATCTTGATGGTAGATAGATCCACAGTAGAATCGGTTTCGGTTTTCGGTAGAGTAGATTCGACTTTAACCGCACCACCAGGAAAACTTGATAAAGAGGGATCGGGCTTCAATTCGCCATCAGACATCAAGTAGAGGAAGAGATGAACGGAGATACCAGTGAACAGAGACACAGGATCTTGCAGTTCAGTACCGTTGATGCTTCAGGTTGAGTGACGAATTAGCACACCGAAAATAAATGACGAGACAAGCAACTAGTCTTCACAGGGCGTCTAGATGCAAAATGCGTGCTCAGCTGATAAGAGAAAGTGAAAGGACAACTATAACAACACAGCAGATTGTGTGTTAATAGCACAACAAACAAAAAGTGGTAACAGTCTTTCAAAATAGCCTAACAAAACAACAACAACACGTGAGACAACAAAACTAGAGATTTTAGTTAATCTGATAGATCAGATCAGCTAAGTCTCATAATCTCTTGAAATCAGCCTTCAGTAGCACAGGAATCTCCAGTCTCGTTGTCACTCAAAATAGTTTATTCTAGGCTAAAGTATATGAAAGAACTATGTACAGAAATATAAAGAGGATAGAAGGTAAAAACAGTATAAATAAGTACAACTAACAATGTCACAGGACAAAGTAGTGTACACGAGTAGAACAAACAGGTGACAGCCAGCAGAGAGGCAACCTAAGGAAATACAAGGGAAAAGGTTAGCACGAGCAGGGGCATAACACTAGAATGGCTTACTAGAGTAAGACCATCACCCTCGGACTAACTAAGCAATGAACAGTAAAGACAGAAAGAATAAAGTCAGTACTGAACAGTTGCTCACAAGTGAGTGTCGAGGCAATGGCTGGAGATGGCTTTATATAGCAGACGATCGGTCACTTGTTCGAGGTAATCGTCACCAGAGGCAGTCACAGTCAACTCAGTGACGAGGCATCGACTAGACGAGTTCAATCTCGAGTTCATATTCATCGGTGACAAACTAAACTTGTCATCGATTTCCAACATAATACTCGAATACCAAACCAAAAAACCAAAAATTTCCAACGTAAACATTGAGAAAACTCGTACGTGAACATTTGCGACCATCGAAAAACATCGCTATACCTTATTCATCTTCAAGTAAGACACTAATTCTCGTAGATTCACTTCATATCTACTTATTAAAACAACTAACAGGGTGGTGGGTAGAGTAATACTCGAATACCAAACCAAAAACCAAAAATCTCCAACGTAAACATTGAGAAAACTCGTACGTGAACATTTGCGACCATCGAAAAACATCGCTATACCTTATTCATCCTCAAGTAAGACACTAATTCTCGTAGATTCACTTCATATCTACTTATTAAAACACATAAGAGGGTGGTGGGTAGAGTAATACTCAAATAATAAACCAAAAACCAAAAATCTCCAACGTAAACATTGAGAAAACTCGTACGTGAACATTTGCGACCATCGAAAAAAAATCGCTATACCTTATTCATCCTCAAGTAAGACACTAATTCTCGTAGATTCACTTCATATCTACTTATTAAAACACCTAACAGGGTGGTGGGTAGAGTAATACTCAAATAACATTGCGGTACCTGACATTGAGGGTTGTGTAACATAACCTTCATATACCAAATGCTCATTGGACAAAGGCACACACTCACACACACACTGATGTGATTGTCCATATCATTAGTTTTGATGCAACGCAGCACCGATATGGAATTCGTTTCATAAAATGCACACATCTGTGAACATTTAGAGCCCACATTTGCCCTACAAAAGCATTACACAAACCAACCATAAGCCAATCATTGATATTTTAATTGAAAAATAATTAGATTTTACGCGTAGATTGTCCATATCATTAGTTTTGATGCAACTCAGCACCGATATGGAATTAGTTTCATAAAATGCACACCTCTGTGAACATTTTGAGCCCACATGTGCCCTACAAAAGCATTACACAAACCAACCATACGATCTACTACGAGTCAATACAAACAATACACACGATACCCATGGACAACGTGGATCTTATTATCACGCAGCCAACATCCAATTTAGAGAGTGGATCTTTTATTTCATACGCTAATTAACAATTTAGGACAACATTTGCACTACAAATGTGAACATCGAATCAAAATGTCACCTAATCATACTTGACCCTATACAGTATTGACCAAACACACTCTGCTCTCCCACAGTCTACACACAGTGAGTAGGGAATACAAAAAGATTGTAGAGCATTAGAAAACGGGCGCAAAAGGTGGTAGAGCATGGTGAACTAACTTCATGGGATCGATATCTACTGATTAGACACTTCTATTAGCCAAAATGATCAAATCCTTGACCAATGGGGTTAAAAAACAAATTGACCAAACATACGCTCAGCTCTCTCTCTCCCACAGTCAACACACAGTGAGTGGGGAATACAAAAGCAATGGAAATTGGATGAATCTAGCCAATTTCCATGGCCGAGATAAGCTTGATGAGTTGCGGCACTAATTAGAACAGTTGCGGCACTGATTGGAACAGTTGCAGCACTCATTAAAACAGTTGCGGCACTGATTGGAACAGTTGCGGCACTCATTAGAACAGTTGCGGCACTGATTGGAACAGTTGCGGCACTCATTAGAACAGTTGCGGCACTAATTTGAACAGTTGCGGCACTCATTAAAACAGTTGCGGCACTGATTGGAACAGTTGCGGCACTGATTGGAACAGTTGCGGCACTCATTAAAACAGTTGCGGCACTGATTGGAACAGTTGCGGCACTCATTAAAACAGTTGCGGCACTGATTGGAACAGTTGCAGCAGTCATTAAAACAGTTGCGGCACTGATTGGAACAGTTGCGGCACTGATTGGAACAGTTGCGGCACTCCAAGGCACACAAAGATCGTTTTAAACAACCTTCATATACCAAATGCTCATTGGACACACACTCACTCACTCAATGATGTGGTGATGATGACTGTTGTGCATTGTGAACAACCTGACAAAGGTCGTTTTAAACAACCTTCATATACCAAATGCTCATTGGACACAGACACACACTCACTCACTAAAATGGCAAAATGGTAAAATGGCAATGTCTGATTGATCCTTTGACAATATAGCTAATGTCTTTTAAGATTATGATTCTGGGGACTAGGAAAAATAATCCTGACATAAATTTCTAGCAGTTGGGCATGTGTCTTCACAGCCACGAATTTAATAAGATTCAAATACAAAGATTGGAATATTGAGTATATTAAAATGGCAATGTCTGATTGTTCCTTTGACAATATAGCTAATGTCTTTTAAGATTATGTTTTTTGGGACTAGGAAAAATAATCCTGACATAAATTTCTAGCAGTTGGGCATGTGTCTTCACAGCCACTAATTTAATAAGATTCAAAAAACAAACACACAATGTGCTCTACCTCAGTCAACTCGCAGTGAGTGGGGAAAACAAAAAGATTGTAGAGCATTAGAAAACGGGTGCAAACGGTGGTAGAGCATGAAGAATTACCTTCATGGGATCGGTATCTACTGATTAGACACTTTTATTAGCCAAAATGATCAAATCCTCGACCAATAGGATTCAAAAAACAAACACACAATGGGCTCTCTCTCTCTCTCTCTCTCTCTTTCAGTCAACTCACAGTGAGTGGGGTTAAACAAAAACATTTGCGATCATCGAAAAAAATCGCTATACTTTATTCATCCTCAAGTAAGACACTAATTCTCGTAGATTCACTTCATATCTACTTATTAAAACACATAAGAAGGTGGTGGGTAGAGTAATACTCGAATACCAAACCAAAAACCAAAAATCTCCAATGTAAACATTGAGGAAACTCAAATGTGAACATTTGCGACCATCGAAAAACATCGCTATACCTTATTCATCCTCAAGTAAGACACTAATTCTCGTAGATTCACTTCATATCAACTAATTAAAACACCTAAGAGGGTGGTGGGTAGAGTAATACTCAAATAACAAACCAAAAACCAAAAATCTCCAAAGTAAACATTGAGAAAACTCGTACGTGAACATTTGCGACCATCGAAAAACAACGCTATACCTTATTCATCTTCAAGTAAGACACTAATTCTGGTAGATTCACTTCACATCTACTTATTAAAACAACTAACAGGGTGGTGGGTAGAGTAATACTCGAATACCAAACCAAAAACAAAAAATCTCCAACGTAAACATTGAGAAAACTCGTACGTGAACATTTGCGACCATCGAAAAACATCGCTATACCTTATTTATCCTCAAGTAAGACACTAATTCTCGTAGATTCACTTCATATCTACTTATTAAAACACCTAACAGGGTGGTGGGTAGAGTAATACTCAAATAACATTGCGGTACCTGACATTGAGGGTTGTGTAACACAACCTTCATATACCAAATGCTCATTGGACACAGGCACACACTCACACACACACTGATGTGATTGTCCATATCATTAGTTTTGATGCAACGCAGCACCGATATGGAATTCGTTTCATAAAATGCACACCTCTGTGAACATTTTGAGCCCACATGTGCCCTACAAAAGCATTACACAAACCAACCATAAGCCAATCATTGATATTTTAATTGAAAAATAATTAGATTTTACGCGTAGATTGTCCATATCATTAGTTTTGATGCAACTCAGCACCGATATGGAATTAGTTTCATAAAATGCACACCTCTGTGAACATTTTGAGCCCACATGTGCCCTACAATGATTTTTGGGACTAGGAAAAATAATCCTGACATAAATTTCTAGCAGTTGGGCATGTGTCTTCACAGCCACGAATTTAATAAGATTCAAAAAACAAAAACACAATGTGCTCTACCTCAGTCAACTCACAGTGAGTGGGGAAAACAAAAAGATTGTAGAGCATTAGAAAACGGGTGCAAACGGTGGTAGAGCATGAAGAATTACCTTCATGGGATCGGTATCTACTGATTAGACACTTTTATTAGCCAAAATGATCAAATCCTCGACCAATAGGATTCAAAAAACAAACACACAATGTGCTCTCTCCCACAGTCAACACACAGTGAGTGGGGAATACAAAAAGTTTGTAGAGCATTAGAAAACGGGCGCAAAAGGTGGTAGAGCATGATGAATTACCTTCATGGGTTCGCTATCTACTGATTAGACACTTCTATTAGCCAAAATGATCAAATCCTCGACCAATGGGGTTAAAAAACAAATTGACCTAACATACGCTCAGCTCTCTCTCTCTCTCCCACAGTCAACACACAGTGAGTGGGGAATACAAAAGCAATGGAAATTGGATGAATCTAGCCAATTTCCATGGCCGAGATAAGCTTGTTCATCAAATATCCGATACAATTGGTTGCGGCAATGGAAATTGGATGAATCTAGCCAATTTCCATGGCCGAGATAAGCTTGATGAGTTGCGGCACTAATTAGAACAGTTGCGGCACTGATTGGAACAGTTGCGGCACTGATTGGAACAGTTGCGGCACTCATTAGAACAGTTGCGGCACTGATTGAAACAGTTGCGGCACTCATTAGAACAGTTGCGGCACTCATTAAAACAGTTGCGGCACTGATTGGAACAGTTGCGGCAGTCATTAAAACAGTTGCGGCACTGATTGGAACAGTTGCGGCACTCATTAAAACAGTTGCGGCACTGATTGGAACAGTTGCGGCAGTCATTAAAACAGTTGCGGCACTGATTGGAACAGTTGCGGCACTCATAGGAACAGTTGCGGCACTCCAAGGCACACAAAGGTCGTTTTAAACAACCTTCATATACCAAATGCGCATTGGACACACACTCACTCACTCAATGATGTGGTGATGATGACTGTTGTGCATTGTGAACAACCTGACAAAGGTCGTTTTAAACAACCTTCATATGCCAAATGCTCATTGGACACAGACACACACTCACACACAAACTGATGTGGATGTGGTGATGATGATTTCCAATTAGCCAATTTCCATTGCCGATACCTTGGAAATTGGCTAGATTCAGCCAATTTCCATTGCCGATACATTGGAAATTGGCTTGATTCAGCCAATTTCCATCGCTTAGATTGTCCATATCATTAGTGTATCGCAACGCTGCACCGATATGGAATAATTATCATAAAATGCACACCTTTGTGAACATTTAGAGCTCACATGTGCAATTCAAAAGCATGACAGAACCCTACCATAAGCCATCTAATCTTTGTATTTGAATCTAATTAAATTCGTGGCTGTGAAGACACATGCCCAACTGCTAGAAATTTATGTCATGATTATTTTTCCTAGTCCCAAGAATCATAATCTTAAAAGACATTAGCTATATTGTCAAAGAAACAATCAGACATTGCCATTTTAGTGTACTCGATATTCCAATCTTGGTATTTGAATTCTATTAAATTCGTGGCTGTGAAGACACATGCACAACTGCTAGAAATTTATGTCAGGATTATTTTTCCTAGTCCCAAGAATCATAATCTTAAAAGACATTAGCTATATTGTCAAAGAAACAATCAGACATTGCCATTTTAGGGTTTGTCACCTAATCATACACGGTGCCCTGGGTGTGGAACACTTTGGACAGCGTGGATCAGGGCCGGCGGGAGGTCATTTTTTTCTGCCATCGGGCAAGGGCGGCAAGGTCCAAGGGGCGGCAAATGGTCCGAGCGGCATATGGCCGTAAGGGCGGCCGAGTGGCTGGTGGAGGGAAATGGAAGTGGTGGAAGGATGGGCGCCGGTTGAGGGAAGAATGAAGAAAAAACCAATCAGTTTTTAACAATTCGATTTATTTTCCACATATGACACAGACGACATAAGTTTGTGGCCTTAAAAAATTGATGATAATATTCGAATTTGTTTGATCAACAAGGGTCTTGTCCAGTTGAAGTCACTTAAGAAGTGCATGTCATATCAAAGTTAATTAAGACTGCATCGATTAGCAAATAAAGACTTTACTGCCACATTTCACAAGGACATGGATAAATGAATTAGGAAATGTGCTAAGGATTTTTTTACCTGCCAAATTCGGTTGCCAGCAGTTGGTTCCGTTTCCCTGTCAAGTGCGGTAACCTATTTTGATAGTAAACTTTATTGACCTATATGGCAATTGCCGATGTATTCATAAACAGAGGTGTAAATTGATACAATGGCTATATATCTACCAAAGATGCATAGCCAAAGGTAGAAACTTAATAGATGTTACTCAAACCAGGGCATCTTTGTTAGGTATCAAGCCGCTATTCTAGGACCCCGAGATTTATGAATCGTAATTTTAATATGAAAATTTAACTACTAGTCGATGTTGCGTAAAAATATACAAACCAAATACTTATTCGTTTGTTGCTTATTTGCTTATTGTTGACAAAGGCGTCAAACCTTATGATTCAGGCTGCTTATGTCTTGCCCAGGCAGGACATTTACTGATCAAGTGGATCCGGGTGTGTTCTGTCAATTGACACTCACACATCGCGTTGCGTTCGATGTCTACTCTGGTCAGGTACTCGTGGAACTTGCCGTGTCCAAACATGAACTGGGTCATGATTAAGTCTGGCATGTTTGAGCAATTCTTCCTGTCCATGATTGTAGGAAAGAAGCGACTAGTCACTTTTCGGTAATTGGAGGTTGTCCACTGTTAGTTCAAATCAGAATTCGCTTCTTGGCTCATCACTTGCAAGAAATATAATGGCGGAATATTGTTGTACAAAAAATGTGTTCAGATTCATCACTTCCTTGGCCAAATTGTCAGCTTCCTCGATTCCTTCGATCCCAACATGTGCCTTCACCCATCTCAGACATCTGTGATTGGAGTGTTGTCGAAGAAATTTCCGGATTTCAACTGCGAGTATGTTTCGATTTTTCTTATTGGCAATAGCTTTCAGGGAGGACTCTGAGTCACTTTTAATTGTGGCCATCATCTGTTTCTCGAGGCACCAAGTGAAAGCATTCTTAATTGCTAGTAGTTCAGATTGAAAGACGCTGAACTCATGGTCCAAGCGAAATGTTCCATTATGGTGAATGCTGTTTTCTTGGTCTTTGGCTACATATGCGCATCCTGCTGTTTTCGGATTTTGTCAGTTCGTTTTCTTTCTTTGATCAATTGCGGTAGCTTTGGACTGACGGAGCTGAGATATGAAATTCCGATTATGGCCTTCAAGCGCCTCTCCCAACTCTCTCATGGACAAGTCAAGATGTAGCAAGCTCACCCTGGTTTGTCAACTAACTGAAACGTATCTAACAAATTTTGCCTAACTAAACTCACTCACGGAACAATCCGAACAGAGCTATCTTTACGGAACAATTCGTACAATCTGCAATTTACGGGCCAGAGGAATTATTCAATTCAATTTATTGATTTTATTAACAATTAATTGCACGACGTGAAATTTATCTCATTTTAGTCTCTCAATTGTATTATAAACAAAAAATTCGCAAGAGTTTTGTTTTTATTTTTTTAGATGCAATAAATAAATTAAATCGCACGACGACGACGACGTTTCTCAGTTGCTGGTTCCCAAGACAATCTACACCTGAATACTATGCATGGTTTTCAGGACATCTGTGTGACGAATGCACGCGGGCACAAACACAGGAAATAACAGTACACAGTGGTTTGAATGAAATGTTTAATTTGATTGTGCGTATAATTTGAGTGATTTTATGTTATTAGTGGGGGACACTTTCACTCAAACCATGAACCGCGTACGAGGATACAACGTAAGCTTTTATGATTGAATTATTGATTGATCTAGGACTCAGCGTTGATCAAAGGCCAAGTGATCAAAGGTTGATCGAGGGTTGAGAGTTGAATGTCGAATCTTCTACACTGGGTGAGACGAGGGTTAATTTCGAACGCAACTAGCTAGCAAAAGTTAAGCAACAAAAAAGATTACGCCTTACCCTTGTAGAACTCGGCAGACTCACACAAATGAGTTTTATCCTGCGAGACAATCCGTGCCTTTTTATGGTACAAACATTGCATACTGCTAGCAACTGCAGTCCATAGACTCATCTTTGTTGAAAAGGTAAAATGTTACCTTGGTCCCCCAAGGTAACATTTTTAGGGGGCGGCAGCCAGGTCCCGGGCAAGGGCGGCAAAAACTCCGCACCGGCCCTGGCGTGGATCTTATTATCACGCAGCCAACACCCAATTTTGAGAGTGGATCTTTTATTTCATACGCAAATTAATAATTTAGGACAACATTTGCACTACAAATGTGAACATCGAATCAAAATGTCACCTAATCATACTTGACACTATACAGTATTGACAAAACACACACTGTGCTCTCCCTCAGTCAACTCACAGTGAGAGAGTGGGAATACAAAAAGATTGTAGAGCATTAGAAAACGGGTGCAAAAGGTGGTAGAGCATGATGAAATACCTTCATGGGATCGCTATCTACTGATTAGACACTTTTACTAGCCAAAATGATCAAATCCTCGACCAATGGGATACAAAAAACAACAAAACTCCAACGTAAACATTGAGGAAATATATTGCCGGAAACTTTTTCTCAAGTTGACAAAGAAGTTGGGGAATGAATTTCTTTCTACACACACTCACACACAAACTGATGTGGTGATGATGATTTCCAATTAGCCAATTTCCATTGCCGATACCAAAAGTATCGTCTGTTTGATGAACAAGCTTATCTCGGTCATGGAAATTGGCCAGATTCAGCCAATTTCCATTGCCGATACTTTGGAAATTGGCTAGATTCAGCCAATTTCCATCGCTTTGATTGTCCATATCATTAGTTTATTGCAACTCATCATTAATATGGAATTATTAAGATCTAATTCACACCTTTGTGAACATTTAGAGCTCACATGTGCAATACAAAAGCATTACACAACCCTACCATAAGCCATCCAATCTTTGTGTTTGAATCTAATTAAATTCATGGCTGTGAAGACACATGCACAACTGCTAGAAATTTATGTCAGGATTATTTTTCCTAGTCCCAAGAATCATAATCTTAAAAGACATTAGCTATATTGTCAAAGAAACAATCAGACATTGCCATTTTAGTGTACTCGATATTCCAATCTTGGTATTTGAATTCTATTAAATTCGTGGCTGTGAAGACACATGCACAACTGCTAGAAATTTATGTCAGGATTATTTTCCTAGTCCCAAGAATCATAATCTTAAAAGACATTAGCTATATTGTCAAAGAAACAATCAGACATTGCCATTTTAGGGTTTGTCACCTAATCATACACGGTGCCCTGGGTGTGGAACACTTTGGACAGCGTGGATCTTATTATCACGCAGCCAACACCCAATTTTGAGAGTGGATCTTTTATTTCATACGCAAATTAATAATTTAGGACAACATTTGCACTACAAATGTGAACATCGAATCAAAATGTCACCTAATCATACTTGACACTATACACTGATGTGGTGATGATGATTTCCAATTAGCCAATTTCCATTGCCGATACCAAAAGTATCGTCTGTTTGATGAACAAGTTTATCTCGGCTATGGAAATTGGCCAGATTCAGCCAATTTCCATCGCTTAGATTGTCCATATCATTAGTTTATTGCAACGCAGCACCGATATGGAAATCTTTTCATAAAATGCACACCTCTGTGAACATTTAGAGCCCACATGTGCCCTACATAAGCATTACACAACCCTACCATAAGCCATAAACATGACAGTATTGACCAAACACACAATGTGCTCTACCTCAGTCAACTCACAGTGAGAGAGTGGGAATACTAAAAGATTGTAGAGCATAAGAAAACTTGTTCAAAAGGTGGTAGAGCATGATGAACTAACTTCATGGAATCGGTATCTTCTGATTAGACACTTTTATTAGCCAAAATGATCAAATCCTCGACCAATAGGATTCAAAAACAAATTGACCAAACACACACAGGGCCCTCTCTCTCAGTTAACTCACAGTGAGTGGAGAATACAAACTTTGGACAACGTGGATCTTATTATCACGCAGCCTACACCCAATTTAGAGAGTGGATCTTTTATTTCATCCGCAAATTAACAATTTAGGACAACATTTGCACTAGAAAAGTGTACTTCGAAAAAAAAAACTAGCATTTGATAGTTAAAAAGCTTTTCACCTAATCATACTAAAATGGCAATGTCTGATTGTTCCTTTGACAATATAGCTAATGTCTTTTAAGATTATGTTTTTTGGGACTAGAAAAAATAATTCTGACATAAATTTCTAGCAGTTGGGCATGTGTCTTCACAGCCACGAATTTAATAAGATTCAAAGATACAAAGATTGGAATATTGAGTACACTAAAATGGCCATGTCTGATTGTTCTTTTGACAATATAGCTAATGTCTTTTAAGATTATGATTTTTGGGACTAGGAAAAATAATCCTGACATAAATTCCTAGCAGTTGGGCATGTGTCTTCACAATGTGCTCTACCTCAGTCAACTCACAGTGAGTGGGGAAAAACAAAAAGATTGTAGAGCATTAGAAAACGGGTGCAAACGGTGGTAGAGCATGAAGAATTACCTTCATGGGATCGGTATCTACTGATTAGACATTTTTATTAGATAAAATGATCAAATCCTCGACCAATAGGATTCAAAAAACAAAAACACACACTCTGCTCACCTAATCATACACGGTGCCCTGGGTGTGAAAAACTTTGGACAACGTGGATCTTATTTTCACGCGGCCAACACCCAATTTAGAGAGTGGATCTTTTAATTTTATAAGCAAATTAACAATTTAGGACAACATTTGCACTATAAAAGAGAAATACCAAATAGCAAATGCTCATTGGACACAGACACACACTCACACACAAACTGATGTGGATGTGGTGATGATGATTTCCAATTAGCCAATTTCCATTGCCGATACCTTGGAAATTGGCTAGATTCAGCCAATTTTAATTGCCGATACATTGGAAATTGGCTTGATTTAGCCAATTTCCATGGCCGATACCAATTGTATCGGCTATTTTGATGAACAAGCTAAGCTCGGCAATGGAAATTGGCTAGATTCAGCCAATTTCCATCGCTTAGATTGTCCATATCATTAGTGTATCGCAACGCAGCACCGATATGGAATAATTATCATCAAATGCACACGACTGTGAACATTTAGAGCCCACATGTGCCCTACAAAAGCATTACACAACCCAACCATAAGCCATAAACAAGACAGTATTGAATAAAACACACAATGTGCTCTACCTCAGTCAACTCACAGTGAGTGGGGAAAAACAAAAAGATTGTAGAGCATTAGATAACGGGTGCAAAAGGTGGTAGAGCATTAAGAATTACTTTCATGGGATCGGTATCTTCTGATTAGACACTTTAATTAGCCAAAATGATCAAATCCTCGACCAATAGGATTCAAAAAACAAACACACAATGTGCTCTCTCTCTCTCTCTTTCATTCAACTCACAGTGAGTGGGGTTAAACAAAAACATTTGCGATCATCGAAAAAAATCGCTTTACCTTATTTATCCTCAAGTAATACTCTAATTCTCGTAGATTCACCTCAGATCAACTAATTAAAACACCTAAGAAGGTGGTAGGTAGAGTAATACTCAAATAACAAACAAAAACCAAAAATCTCCAACGTAAACATTGAGGAAACTCGAATGTGAACATTTGCGACCATCAAAAAACATCGCTATACCTTATTCATCCTCAAGTAAGACACTAATTCTCGTAGATTCACTTCATATCAACTAATTAAAACACATAAGTTGGTGGTGGGTAGAGTAATACTCAAATAACAAACCAAAAACCAAAAATCTCCAACGTAAACATTGAGAAAACTCGTACATGAACATTTGCGATCATCGAAAAAAATCGCTATACCTTATTCATCCTCAAGTAATACACTAATTCTCGTAGATACACTTCATATCAACTAATTAAAACACCTAACAGGGTGGTGGGTAGAGTAATACTTAAATAACAAACCAAAAACCAAAAATCTCCAACGTAAACATTGAGAAAACTCGTACATGAACATTTGCGATCATCGAAAAAAATCGCTATACCTTATTCATCCTCAAGTAATACACTAATTCTCGTAGATACACTTCATATCAACTAATTAAAACACCTAACAGGGTGGTGGGTAGAGTAATACTCAAATAACAAACCAAAAACCAAAAATCTCCAACGTAAACATTGAGAAAACTCGTACGTGAACATTTGCGATCATCGAAAAAAATCGCTATACCTTATTCATCCTCAAGTAATACACTAATTCTCGTAGATTCACTTCATATCAACTAATTAAAACACCTAAGAGGGTGGTGGGTAGAGTAATACTCAAATACCAAAAAAAAAAACCAAAAATCTCCAACGTAAACATTGAGAAAACTCGTACGTGAACATTTGCGATCATCGAAAAAAATCGCTATACCTTATTCATCCTCAAGTAATACACTAATTCTCGTAGATTCACTTCATATCAACTAATTAAAACAACTAACAGGGTGGTGGGTTGAGTAATACTCGAATACCAAACCAAAAACCAAAAATCTCCAACGTAAACATTGAGAAAACTCGTACGTGAACATTTGCGACCATCGAAAAACATCGCTATACCTTATTTATCCTCAAGTAAGACACTAATTCTCGTAGATTCACTTCATATCTACTTATTAAAACACCTAACAGGGTGGTGAGTAGAGTAATACTCAAATAACATTGCGGTACCTGACATTGAGGGTTGTGTAACACAACCTTCATATACCAAATGCTCATTGGACACAGGCACACACTCACACACACACTGATGTGATTGTCCATATCATTTGTTTTGATGCAACGCAGCACCGATATGGAATTCGTTTCATAAAATGCACACCTCTGTGAACATTTTGAGCCCACATGTGCCCTACAAAAGCATTACACAAACCAACCATACGATCTACTACGAGTCAATACAAACAATACACACGATACCCATGGACAACGTGGATCTTATTACCACGCAGCCAACATCCAATTTAGAGAGTGGATCTTTTATTTCATACGCTAATTAACAATTTAGGACAACATTTGCACTACAAATGTGAACATCGAATCAAAATGTCACCTAAACATACTTGACCCTATACAGTATTGACCAAACACACACTCTGCTCTCCCACAGTCAACACACAGTGAGTGGGGAATACAAAAAGATTGTAGAGCATTAGAAAACGGGCGCAAAAGGTAGTAGAGCATGGTGAACTAACTTCATTTGATCGCTATCTACTGATTAGACACTTTTACTAGCCAAAATGATCAAATCCTCGACCAATGGGATACAAAAACAAATTGACCAACCAAACCCTCTGCTCTCCCTCAGTCAACACACTGTGAGTGGGGAATACAAAAGGATTGTAGAGCATTAGAAAAGGGGTGCAAAAGGTAGTAGAGCATGATGAAATACCTTCATGGGATCAGTATCTACTGATTAGACACTTTTACTAGCCAAAATGATCAAATCCTGGACCAATGGGATACAAAAGACAACAAAACTCCAACGTAAACATTGAGGAAATATATTACCGGAAACTTTTACTCAAGTTGACAAAGAAGTTGGGGAATGAATTTCTTTCGACACACACTCACACACAAACTGATGTGGTGATGATGATTTCCAATTAGCCAATTTCCATTGCCGATACCAAAAGTATCGTCTGTTTGATGAACAAGTTTATCTCGGCCATGGAAATTGGCCAGATTCAGCCAATTTCCATCGCTTAGATTGTCCATATCATTAGTTTATTGCAACGCAGCACCGATATGGAATTAATTTCATAAAATGCACACCTTTGTGAACATTTAGAGCTCACATGTGCAATACAAAAGCATGACAGAACCCTACCATAAGCCATCTAATCTTTGTATTTGAATCTAATTAAATTCGTGGCTGTGAAGACACATGCACAACTGCTAGAAATTTATGTCATGATTATTTTTCCTAGTCCCAAGAATCATAATCTTAAAAGACATTATCTATATTGTCAAAGAAACAATCAGACATTGCCATTTTAGTGTACTCGATATTCCAATCTTGGTATTTGAATTTTATTAAATTCGTGGCTGTGAAGACACATGCCCAACTGCTAGAAATTTATGTCAGGATTATTTTTCCTAGTCCCAAGAATCATAATCTTAAAAGACATTAGCTATATTGTCAAAGAAACAATCAGACATTGCCATTTTAGGGTTTGTCACCTAATCATACACGGTGCCCTGGGTGTGGAACACTTTGGACAGCGTGGATCTTATTATCATGCAGCCAACACCCAATTTAGAGAGTGGATCTTTTATTTCATACGCAAATTAATAATTTAGGACAACATTTGCACTACAAATGTGAACATCGAATCAAAATGTCACCTAATCTTACTTGACACTATACAGTATTGACAAAACACACACTCTGCTCTCCCTCAGTCAACTCACAGTGAGAGAGTGGGAATACAAAAAGATTGTAGAGCATTAGAAAACGGGTGCAAAAGGTGGTAGAGCATGAAGAATTACTTTCATGGGATCGAAATCTACAGATTAGACACTTTAATTAGCCAAAATGATCAAATCCTTGACCAATGGGATACAAAAAACAAACACACAATGTGCTTTCCCACAGTCAACACACTGTGAGTGGGGAACATAAAAGGTTTGTATACAACTTTCGAGCATTGCTGTAGCAAAATATATGCCTGGGCCTATTGAATTTACTTGGGCATTATTTAGTTGGACCGTTTAACTTCAAAACTAGCCCAAATGGAACACTGAAATGTCCTTCCAAATACTAATGGGATTCAAAAAACAAACACACAATTTGCTCTCTCCATCAGTCAACTCACAGTGAGTGGGGGAAAACAAAAAGATTGTAGAGCATTAGAAAACGGATGCAAAAGGTGGTAGAGCATGATGAAATACCTTCATGGGATCGCTATCTACTGATTAGACACTTTTACTAGCCAAAATGATCAAATCCTCGACCAATGGGATACAAAAAACAAATTGACCAACCACATACAGTGCCCTCTCTCAGTCAACTCACAGTGAGAGAGTGGGAATACAAAAGGATTGTAGAGCATTAGAAAACGGGTGCAAAAGGTGGTAGAGCATGATGAAATACCTTCATGGGATCGATATCTACAGATTAGACACTTTAATTAACCAAAATGATCAAATCCTTGACCAATGGGATACAAAAAACAAACACACAATGTGCTTTCCCACAGTCAACACACTGTGAGTAGGGAATACAAAAGGATTGTAGAGCATTAGATAAGGGGTGCAAAAGGTGGTAGAGCATGATGAAATACCTTCATGGGATCGCTATCTACTGATTAGACACTTTTACTAGCCAAAATGATCAAATCCTCGACCAATGGGATACAAAAAACAACAAAACTCCAACGTAAACATTGAGGAAATATATTGCCGGAAACTTTTTCTCAAGTTGACAAAGAAGTTGGAGAATGAATTTCTTTCGACACACACTCACACACAAACTGATGTGGTGATGATGATTTCCAATTAGCCAATTTCCATTGCCGATACCAAAAGTATCGTCTGTTTGATGAACAAGTTTATCTCGGCTATGGAAATTGGCCAGATTCAGCCAATTTCCATCGCTTAGATTGTCCATATCATTAGTTTATTGCAACGCAGCACCGATATGGAATTAATTTCATAAAATGCACACCTTTGTGAACATTTAGAGCTCACATGTGCAATACAAAAGCATGACAGAACCCTACCATAAGCCATTTAATCTTTGTATTTGAATCTAATTAAATTCGTGGCTGTGAAGACACATGCACAAATGCTAGAAATTTATGTCATGATTATTTTTCCTAGTCCCAAGAATCATAATCTTAAAAGACATAAGAGACAATAATCTCCAACGTAAACATTGAGGAAACTCGAATGTGAACATTTGCGACCATCGAAAAACATCGCTATACCTTATTCATCCTCAAGTAAGACACTAATTCTCGTAGATTCACTTCATATCAACTAATTAAAACACATAAGTTGGTGATGGATAGAGTAATACTCAAATAATAAACCAAAAACCAAAAATCTCCAACGTAAACATTGAGAAATCTCGTACGTGAACATATGCGATCATCGAAAAAAATCTCTATACCTTATTCATCCTCAAGTAATACACTAATTCTCGTAGATTCATTTCATATCAACTAATTAAAACATCTAAGAGGGTGGTGGGTAGAGTAATACTCGAATACCAAACCAAAAACCAAAAATCTCCAACGTAAACATTGAGGAAACTCGAATGTGAACATTTGCGATCATCGAAAAAAATCGCTATACCTTATTCATCCTCAAGTAAGACACTAATTCTCGTAGATTCACTTCATATCAACTAATTAAAACACCTAAGAGGGTGGTGGGTAGAGTAATACTCAAATAACAAACCAAAAAACAAAAATCTCCAACGTAAACATTGAGGAAACTCGAATGTGAACATTTGCGACCATCGAAAAACATCGCTATACCTTATTCATGTTGTATAAAAGCACTTTGATTGAATAGATAAAATCACTGTAGAACAATATAAAAGAACTCGGGATTGCAGATCACCAGAGGTTCTTCTTCTCGGATACGAGCCACCAGTAGGAGTAGTACTCGATGATCACTAGTAGACAGGAAGTTGAGAACCAAAAGGAAGAGGGGAGAACATAATCTAGATGAGGAGGAGATGGATTAGCACAAGTCATACAGACAACCAGTCAGTAGACATACGAGACATGCGATGATCGTCCACTTCAGCAACACGTGCTTATAAAGGCAGTTGGGTAGGCTATGTCCACACAAAGTGACTGTTAACGTAGTGACTTCACGGTGACTCAGCATAAACTTGACTGGTAATCATGCAGAGAGGGAGCCACTTCTAGACACACCTAATCACCTATTTCAACACACCCCCTGATTAGGTGATGTCGGAATTCCAAGTAGTTGATCAGAATCGCGAGTTGCAGATGATGTCTTTGTCAGTCCATCGGCAATTTGTTTGCGGGTTGGCTTCCACTGAACGTCGATGTATCCCTTCAAGGTATAGTCTTGTACGGCTTGAAGCTTGGTGTCAATGTGCTTGGCCATCGAGTTGTTCTTTTGATTTGTAGCTACTTGCATCGTTGGTTGGTTGTCTTCATAGATTACAGTCGGGTACTGAACAGTTATACACAGCTCTTCCAGCAGATTTTGTAGCCATAGAACTTCATTCATAGCTGCAGCAAGTGCGATATATTCAGCTTCAGTAGTTGACGTACTGACAGTCTTTTGTTTCTTGCTGAACCAGTGAACTGAGCTTCCGCTGAGTCGGAATACTTCTCCTGATTGAGATTTTCGATCACCATTCGGTGAAAAGTTGGCGTCCACGTAGGCCATCAGGTTGGATGAGTCTAGATCTCCTAGATGCAGCTTTTTATTCTTTGTTGATTGGAGATAATTTAGAACCTTCTTGCAGAACTTGAATAGTCTATGTGACGGGCGATGAAGATGTCTTGAAAGGAGACTGACAGCAATAGAGATGTCCGGTCGGGTCATATTGGCAATGTACAGCAAACCACCGATGATGCTTCTAACAGGCATTGACTCATCGACAGGATCTTTTTCAAGTTCAAGATTTTCCAGTGAAGGTAAAGATTTCTCAGGAGTGGCGTTCGAGATTCCAAACCGTTCTGCCAAATCATCAATATACATTTCCTGGGACATGGTCATATATTTTTGGTCTTGACTTCTTTCGAATTCAACTCCCAGAAAACGTCCAATGGGTCCCATATCTCGGATCTCTAGAAATTCCTTCAATAGTTTCTTGATCTCCTCGATCGTTTGGAGATCATTAGCAAAGATCAGGATATCGTCGACATACACCAACAGATAGCTAATTTTCGTACCATCCTTTCGAACGTAAATGCATCGTTCAGACTTGGTAGGAAAGAAACCCATCTTGGCGAATATTACGTTCATTTTCTCAAACCTGCATTTCGGTGCCTGCTTCAATCCGTACAGTGATTTCTTTAGTTTCCACACTTTCCGCGGTTCGGCATAACCATGTGGTGGTTTGACGTAGATTTCCTTATCGATGTCACCGTTCAAAAAGGCAGTCTTGATATCCACTTGATGGACATTAAGTTTGAGCTGTCCAGCTAGAGTTAGTAATGTTCTGATCGATGCAAATGAGACCACCGGTGAGAAGGTTTCTTCGTAATCAATTCCCTTCTTCTGACAAAAACCTCGGGCAACTAGTCTGGCCTTGAATCTCTCGATCAGACCATTGGCTTTCCTTTTTATGTCGAAGACCCATTTTGTGGTGATTGGCTTCTTTGCTGAATCCTCATCTACAATTTCAAACACTTGATGTTCCATGAGAGACTTAATTTCCTCGTTGGTCGCATCTTGCCAGTAATAGGAAAAAAGAGCATCACTCATTGCTTCATCGTACGTTGCTGGAATCTTTACTTCTTTTGAATGGATTTGCTTCAGATCAGTTACGAGTTGGACCCAGTCGCCATATCTTTGAGGTGGAACACCAAAATTTCTCCTCGTTGAGTGTCGTACAATTTGTTGTTCACGGGAATTTGATTCATTTGCGTTAGTTTCATTCACAGTTGAAATAATCTCAGCTTGTGGTTGGACATTTATTTCTTCAGTAGGATCGATGACATTATTACTGGCCTCTGATTCGGTCTTTGGAACAACACTTGGGTTGGTTGTTGCTTGAGGAGATTGCAGATCATCCTTAGAGGCACCTGGTTCGTTTTTGCTTGGCAAGTTGAGAATTGTTTCTGCATCGAAATACTCGTCATCATCTTCATGT
Organism: Rhizoglyphus robini; assembly: GCA_023373905.1. Classification (NCBI taxonomy): domain Eukaryota; kingdom Metazoa; phylum Arthropoda; class Arachnida; order Sarcoptiformes; family Acaridae; genus Rhizoglyphus; species Rhizoglyphus robini. The sequence goes on from JAKIJQ010000200.1 coordinate 67,842, forward strand.
GATAATCCTTCAGGTGATTTGGACTCCTCTTTGGATGTTTCTTCATTTGAGATACTCTTGGGGATGGTTTCCATTGACGATGGTAGACTAAGATTGAGCTGGAGCCTTTGGTCAAAGTTTCCCAAGGCCTGAATTAGTTCTGCTTCTCTTCTTTGATTTTTTTGAGATTGTAGTTGTTGTTGTAGATCCATGATTGGTGCAGTGGTGGGTTCGACAGTAGGTTGGATTGTTGGACCAGATAACTCACTATCCAGGACCAGTCCAGCATTAGGCTGATCATCATCGTTCCCAGTACTCGGTAGCTGTTGATGATTATCATTAGAGTGATTGCCACTTGGGATTTCCGTGGATGATACTGCTGGATGATTCACACCCCCTGATGAGTGAATCATAATTTCCGGCACCTCGTAATTCGTAATTAGTTCTTCAGGAAAGACACAAGTTGAACGGCAGTCTTCCTTCTCCTTGCAATGGCAGTCATCATTTTGCACCTTCTTCTCACAGAAATAGAAGACTCCATCAATGATCTTGACATTTCTCTCACGGATGATGTTGCCAGTATCTGGGTTCAGTAGAAGATAAGCATCTGCATCCGGGGCATATCCAACAAAGACCATCTTTTCTGATGTTGGATCGAACTTGTCCCTTAACCTCTTCTCATGGTGAATCCATCGGTAGGCCACCGAACCGAACACATGAAGTTTCTCAATTTCCGCATCCTTATGGGGAAACAGTACCTTAAATGGGATCTGGTCATCTATTGATGCGTGTGGCCATCGATTTGAGAGATAGACTGCAGTCTTCAGTGCCAGAGGCCAGTAACGTGCAGGAATGCAACTGTCAAACATCTGTGCACGGGCGATGGTGACCACCTTTTGAATAGCCCTTTCAGCTGAGCCATTCTGTTGATGACAGAATGGTACGGAGTGTTGGATCTGGATTCCTTGTTCAGCAAGGTATTCACCGAAGTAGCCAGAGAACTCGCCTCCATTATCACTGCGCACGTGCTTGATCTTCTTGTCAAGTTCATTTTCAATTCGTGATTTGAACTTCTTGAACGCTTCCATCACTTCAAGGGAGGATTTTCCTTTTAACAAGAAAACTTCGATGTACTTCGAGAATCCATCCACAAAGATAACGAAGTATCGACTTCCATCATTACCAAGAGTCCTCATTTGTCCACAAAGATCAGTGTGGATGAGTTCAAGCGGTTCCATTTGATGATTGTTAGATTGGTGGTATGGCAGCTGATGGAGTTTAGTTCTCAAACAGGTTTCGCAATTCTCGGGATGGGTCATTTCGAGTTCGGGAAATATCTTCTTCAACTTTGTCATTTTCTCAGCACCGGGATGCCCAAACTTGCTGTGCCAGTCTGACTTGCTTACAATCAATGCTGAATCATATACATTTGGTACTGGATCACTAGATTCGATGTATCTGTAGAGATTGTTGATCCTTTTTGCTCGCAGATATACTTGATTGTCCTTGAAGACGGTTGCTTCCTGTTGATCGAAAAGTACTTTGAAACCACTTGAGGTTAACTGGCTCACAGAGATCAAATTCTCTTCGAATGAGGGAGCAACTTGAACATTTGTGAGTTTCAGTTGACGAGGTCCGGTGTGTAGGAAGGTATCACCAGCTTGATAGATGTTGCAGATTGATCCATCAGCCAAAAGCACAGAGGAGTTGTTGATTCTATGAACATCCACCAGTTTTTGATCAGACTTAGCGTAATTCTGGGTAGCACCAGAGTCGAGCACCCAAGTGGCGAAAGCACGAGACACGTACTGATTAGTAGTTTTATTGAATTTCTTGAAGTCATTCGCTTTTCGTTCATTACAATTAGAAATGTTATGACCTAGCTTGTGACAATAAAAACACGCTTTGTTGGCCATATCTTTGGCACGTTGAGCTTCTCTGGCAGGATTCATTCGAAAGTTCTTTGATCTAGTGAAGAAAGATGAGTTTACTTTATTCATTTCCCGACACTTTTCTTTGATCTTGTCGGTAGCTTCATCCACCGAGTGGGTACCAAAGGCAAGAGTATCCTTGAAAACCACCCATTCAGATCCATCGGGAAGAGTCTTAGCGAGTAGACCCAGATGCTTATCATTTTCAAAGATGGCACCACCACTACGAAGGTTCTGAATCTTCTTTTCCACCAAATCGAGATGATCACTCACAGACTTGTCATCAAATTTTTCCAGTTTGGTAGCTTTGATGTCATCCTCGAGTCTTGAAAGTTTGGCGTAGCTCATAGTTCCATACTTGGCACGAAGGTTCTGCATAGATTCAAAGGCCACAAATGATGAACCCAGACTAGACTGGAGTTTCTCAGGAAAAGCTTTCAGGATTTTGCACATAGCCTGACAATTCACTTGATGATCCTTCGGATAGGCACGGTTGATGGCGTCGAGTAGGCCCTCTTTCTCAAGAGCAGTCGAGAGCATGAAGAACCACGTATTGAAGTTAAACGAATCAAGCAGTGGAATTGAGTTGTCCCCAATGGTACGGACTTGATTAACAGGCTGGTTAGGAACGGGATTGTCAGGAGTCAACACAGGGAACTGGACGGGAGCAGGATCGGGACGAGAACGCAGGTACAGGATGTAAGAGACCAGGACAGTGAGGACGATAGTGATCACAGTTGACTCTTCAGGTAGACATGGACGGATGAGGTCCAGCAGGACACCGGCGAGGTTCAGGAGTCGAGACATCGTGCTGATAACGTGTTGTATAAAAGCCCTTTATTTGAATAGATAAAATCACTGTAGAACAATATAAAAGAACTCGGGATTGCAGATCACCAGAGGTTCTTCTTCTCGGATACGAGCCACCAGTAGGAGTAGTACTCGATTATCACTAGTAGACAGGAAGTTGAGAACCAAAAGGAAGAGGGGAGAACATAATCTAGATGAGGAGGAGATGGATTAGCACAAGTCATACAGACAACCAGTCAGTAGACATACGAGACATGCGATGATCGTCCACTTCAGCAACACGTGCTTATAAAGGCAGTTGGGTAGGCTATGTCCACACAAAGTGACTGTTAACGTAGTGACTTCACGGTGACTCAGCATAAACTTGACTGGTAATCATGCAGAGAGGGAGCCACTTCTAGACACACCTAATCACCTATTTCAACAATTCATCCTCAAGTAAGACACTAATTCTCGTAGATTCACTTCATATCAACTAACTAAAACACATAAGTTGTTGGTGGGTAGAGTAATACTCAAATAATAAACCAAAAACCAAAAATCTCCAACGTAAACATTGAGAAAACTCGTACGTGAACATTTGCGATCATCGAAAAAAATCGCTATACCTTATTCATCCTCAAGTAATACACTAATTCTCGTAGATACACTTTATATCAACTAATTAAAACACCTAACAGCGTGGTGGGTAGAGTAATACTCAAATAACAAACCAAAAACCAAAAATCTCCAACGTAAACATTGAGAAAACTCGTACGTGAACATTTGCGATCATCGAAAAAAATCGCTATACCTTATTCATCCTCAAGTAATACACTAATTCTCGTAGAATCACCTCAGATCAACTAATTAAAACACCTAAGAGGGTGGTGGGTAGAGTAATACTCAAATACCAAAAAAAAACCAAAAATCTCCAACGTAAACATTGAGAAAACTCGTACGTGAACATTTGCGATCATCGAAAAAAATCGCTATACCTTATTCATCCTCAAGTAATACACTAATTCTCGTAGATTCACTTCATATCAACTAATTAAAACACCTAAGAGGGTGGTGGGTAGAGTAATACTCAAATACCAAGCCAAAAACCAAAAATCTCCAACGTAAACATTGAGGAAACTCGAATGTGAACATTTGCGACCATCGAAAAACATCGCTATACCTTATTCATCCTCAAGTAAGACACTAATTCTCGTAGATTCACTTCATATCAACTAATTAAAACACATAAGTTGGTGGTGGGTAGAGTAATACTCAAATAACAAGCAAAAAACCAAAAATCTCCAACGTAAACATTGAGAAAACTCGTACATGAACATTTGCGATCATCGAAAAAAATCGCTATACCTTATTCATCCTCAAGTAATACACTAATTCTCGTAGATTCACTTCATATCAACTAATTAAAACACCTAAGAGGGTGGTGGGTAGAGTAATACTCAAATAACAATGCCAATGTGAACATCGAATCAAAATGTCACCTAATCATACTTGACACTATACAGTATTGACAAAACACACACTCTGCTCTCCCTCAGTCAACTCACAGTGAGAGAGTGGGAATACAAAAAGATTGTAGAGCATTAGAAAACGGGTGCAAAAGGTGGTAGAGCATGATGAAATACCTTCATGGGATCGCTATCTACTGATTAGACACTTTTACTAGCCAAAATGATCAAATCCTCGACCAATGGGATACAAAAACAAATTGACAAAACACACACTCTGCTCTCCCTCAGTCAACTCACAGTGAGAGAGTGGGAATACAAAAGGATTGTAGAGCATTAGAAAACGGGTGCAAAAGGTGGTAGAGCATGATGAAATACCTTCATGGGATCGCTATCTACTGATTAGACACTTTTACTAGCCAAAATGATCAAATCCTCGACCAATGGGATACAAAAACAAATTGACCAACCACATACAGTGCCCTCTCTCAGTCAACTCACAGTGAGAGAGTGGGGAATACAAAAGGATTGTAGAGCATTAGAAAACGGGTGCAAAAGGTGGTAGAGCATGATGAAATACCTTCATGGGATCGCTATCTACTGATTAGACACTTTTACTAGCCAAAATGATCAAATCCTCGACCAATGGGATACAAAAACAAATTGACCAACCACACACTCTGCTCTCCCTCAGTCAACTCACAGTGAGAGAGTGGGAATACAAAAGGATTGTAGAGCATTAGAAAACGGGTGCAAAAGGTGGTAGAGCATGATGAAATACCTTCATGGGATCGCTATCTACTGATTAGACACTTTTACTAGCCAAAATGATCAAATCCTCGACCAATGGGATACAAAAACAAATTGACCAACCACATACAGTGCCCTCTCTCAGTCAACTCACAGTGAGAGAGTGGGAATACAAAAGGATTGTAGAGCATTAGAAAACGGGTGCAAAAGGTGGTAGAGCATGATGAAATACCTTCATGGGATCGCTATCTACTGATTAGACACTTTTACTAGCCAAAATGATCAAATCCTCAACCAATGGGATAAAAAACAAATTGACAAACCACATACAGTGCCCACCCTCAGTCAACTCACAGTGAGAGAGTGGGGGAATACAAAAAGATTGTAGAGCATAAGAAAACGGGTGCAAAAGGTGGTAGAGCATGAAGAATTACTTTCATGGGATCGATATCTACAGATTAGACACTTTAATTAGCCAAAATGATCAAATCCTTGACCAATGGGATACAAAAAAACAAACACACAATGTGCTCTCCCACAGTCAACACACTGTGAGTGGGGAATACAAAAGGATTGTAGAGCATTAGAAAAGGGGTTCAAAAGGTGGTAGAGCATGATGAAATACCTTCATGGGATCGCTATCTACTCATTAGACACTTTTACTAGCCAAAATGATCAAATCCTCGACCAATGGGATACAAAAAACAAGAAAACTCCAACGTAAACATAGAGGAAATATATTGCCGGAAACTTTTTCTCAAGTTGACAAAGAAGTTGGGGAATGAATTTCTTTCGACACACACTCACACACAAACTGATGTGGTGATGATGATTTCCAATTAGCCAATTTCCATTGCCGATACCAAAAGTATCGTCTGTTTGATGAACAAGTTTATCTCGGCCATGGAAATTGGCCAGATTCAGCCAATTTCCATCGCTTAGATTGTCCATATCATTAGTTTATTGCAACGCAGCACCGATATGGAATTAATTTCATAAAATGCACACCTTTGTGAACATTTAGAGCTCACATGTGCAATACAAAAGCATGACAGAACCCTACCATAAGCCATCTAATCTTTTTATTTGAATCTAATTAAATTCGTGGCTGTGAAGACACATGCACAAATGCTAGAAATTTATGTCATGATTATTTTTCCTAGTCCCAAGAATCATAATCTTAAAAGACATTAGCTATATTGTCAAAGAAATAATCAGACATTGCCATTTTAGTGTAATCGATATTCCAATCTTGGTATTTGAATTTTATTAAATTCGTGGCTGTGAAGACACATGCCCAACTGCTAGAAATTTATGTCAGGATTATTTTTCCTAGTCCCAAGAATCATAATCTTAAAAGACATAAGCTATATTGTCAAAGAAACAATCAGACATTGCCATTTTAGGGTTTGTCACCTAATCATACACGGTGCCCTGGGTGTGGAACACTTTGGACAGCGTGGATCTTATTATCACGCAGCCAACACCCAATTTAGAGAGTGGATCTTTTATTTCATACGCAAATTAATAATTTAGGACAACATTTGCACTACAAATGTGAACATCGAATCAAAATGTCACCTTATCATACTTGACACTATACAGTATTGACAAAACACACACTCTGCTCTCCCTCAGTCAACTCACAGTGAGAGAGTGGGAATACAAAAAGATTGTAGAGCATTAGAAAACGGGTGCAAAAGGTGGTAGAGCATGAAGAATTACTTTCATGGGATCGATATCTACAGATTAGACACTTTAATTAGCCAAAATGATCAAATCCTTGACCAATGGGATACAAAAACAAATTGACCAACCACCCACTCTGCTCTCCCTCCGTCAACACACAGTGAGTGGGGAATACAAAAAGATTGTAGGGCATTAGAAAACGGGCGCAAAAGGTGGTAGAGCATGATGAATTACCTTCATGGGTTCGCTATCTACTGATTAGACACTTCTATTAGCCAAAATGATCAAATCCTCGACCAATGGGGTTAAAAAACGAAAACACACAATGTGCTCTCTCCCACAGTCAACACACAGTGAGTGGGGAATACAAAAAGTTTGTAGAGCATTAGAAAACGGGCGCAAAAGGTGGTAGAGCATGATGAATTACCTTCATGGGTTCGCTATCTACTGATTAGACACTTCTTTTAGCCAAAATGATCAAATCCTCGACCAATGGGGTTAAAAAACAAATTGACCAAACATACGCTCAGCTCTCTCTCTCCCACAGTCAACACACAGTGAGTGGGGAATACAAAAGCAATGGAAATTGGATGAATCTAGCCAATTTCCATGGCCGAGATAAGCTTGTTCATCAAATATCCGATACAATTGGTTGCGGCAATGGAAATTGGATGAATCTAGCCAATTTCCATGGCCGAGATAAGCTTGATGAGTTGCGGCACTAATTAGGACAGTTGCGGCACTGATTGGAACAGTTGCGGCACTCATTAAAACAGTTGCGGCACTGATTGGAACAGTTGCGGCACTGATTGGAACAGTTGCGGCACTGATTGGAACAGTTGCGGCACTCATTAAAACAGTTGCGCCACTGATTGGAACAGTTGCGGCAGTCATTAAAACAGTTGCGGCAGTCATTAAAACAGTTGCGGCACTGATTGGAACAGTTGCGGCACTCATTAAAACAGTTGCGGCACTCATTAAAACAGTTGCGGCACTGATTGGAACAGTTGCGGCAGTCATTAAAACAGTTGCGGCACTGATTGGAACAGTTGCGGCACTCATAGGAACAGTTGCGGCACTCCAAGGCACACAAAGGTCGTTTTAAACAACCTTCATATACCAAATGCTCATTGGACACACACTCACTCACTCAATGATGTGGTGATGATGACTGTTGTGCATTGTGAACAACCTGACAAAGGTCGTTTTAAACAACCTTCATATACCAAATGCTCATTGTGTTGTTTGATGTAGAATCGGTCACACAGACCAGCAAGAATTCACTTAGAATTCACGAAAGTTCACTCGAACAGAACTAAGTTTCACGAACAAGAAACGGTTTTATTGCATTCGACTGTCTTCAACAAAAGCGAGTTACACACTAAAAGGAAAAGGAACTACAACGTGCTTTCGCAACGCACACGCACACATACACAACACAACGGTCCATTCACAGAAGACGTGCCAAATCACGACATTCAACACACCCCCTGATTTGGTACTGTCTGGTTCGGAAGCCCCAGCAGTTTGTCCGCATCCCGGGAGGCACTCTTAGTCTTGGTCAGGCCATCTGCTAGTTGAGTCGCCGTCCCAGTCCAGTTCACATCAATGTAGCCCTTGAGGATGTAGTCCTGCAAGGCGTGCAATTTCGTGTCGATGTGCTTAGCCATCGAGTTGTTCTTCCGGTTTGTCGCAACTTGCATTGTGGGTTGATTGTCTTCATAAATCACCGTCGGATACGTCACAGGAATGGACAATTCTTCCATTAGATTCTGCAGCCACAGGACCTCGTTGGTTGCTGCTGCCAAGGCGATGTATTCAGCTTCGGTGGTAGACGTGCTCACCGTCTTCTGTTTCTTGCTAAACCAATGAACAGAGCTTCCACCAAGTCGGAACAGTGCCCCAGACTGTGATTTCCGGTCACCACTCGGTGCGAAGTTGGCATCCACGTAGGCTAACAAGTTTGATCCATCGAGATTTCCTAGGTGTAGCTTCTTGTGCTTGGTCGACCGAACGTAGTTGAGCACTTTCTTACAGAACTGAAACAATCGTTGACTTGGACGGTGCAGATGTCTCGACAAGAGGCTGACCACAGATGAGATGTCCGGCCTGGTCATGTTTGCAATGAAGAGCAATCCGCCGATGATGCTTCGCACGGGCATTGATTCATCCACAGGGTCCTGGGTTAGGTCGATCTCTTCGAGTGCTGGTAGTGACTCAGCCTTTTTCGACTCAGAGATGCCAAATCGTTCTGTCAGGTCGTTGATATAGCTCTCCTGTGACATAGAGAGTTGCTCCATATCTTGACTTCTCTCAAAATCAACTCCCAGAAACCGGCCAATCGGGCCCAGATCTCGTACTTCAAGGATTGCCTTCAACTGATTCTTGATTTCCTCCATTGTTTTGAGGTCTTCTGTGAGGATCAAGATATCATCCACGTACACTAAGATATAGCTGACCTTCGATCCCTCTCTTCGTATATAGATGCATCTCTCTGACTTGGTGGGATAGAAGCCCATCTTAGCGAGGATTGTGTTCATCTTTTCGAACCAACACTTGGGCGCTTGCTTTAGGCCATACAGAGATTTCCACAACTTCCATACCTTTCCAGGCTCAGCATAACCGGGTGGTGGCTTGACGTAGATCTCCGTGTCGATGTCACCATTGAGGAAGGCTGTTTTGATGTCAACTTGATGAACCTGAAGTTTCAGTAATCCAGCGATGGTCAGCAGGAAACGGATAGAGGCAAATGATACTACAGGCGAGAAGGTTTGTTCGTAGTCGATGCCCTTCCTTTGACAGAACCCTCGAGCTACGAGTCGAGCTTTGAATCGGTCAATTACTCCATTCGCCTTCTTCTTGATATCAAAGACCCACTTGGTAGTGATTGGTTTCTTCACTGGGTCTTCATTGACGATGTCGAACACCTGATGCTCCATCAGTGACTTGATCTCATCATTTGTGGCCGCCTGCCAGTAGTAAGCATAATTCGGATCGTTCATGGCTTCATCATAAGTAGCTGGAACTTTCACCTCCTTGGCGTTAATATGCTTCAGCTCAGTAGCCAGTCCAGAATAGTCCCATTCTCCGAATCACTCGGGTGGGACTCCGATGTTACGTCGAGCTGACCTCCGCAACGCGGCAGGTTGTTCAATTGGGTTCTCAACCACCGCCAGTGGGTCATTCAGGATCGGGTTTTCAACCACCGCGGGCCGGTCATTCGGAATTGGGTTATCTACCACCTCGAGTGGTTCATTCTGGAGTTGATTCACTGCCACCTCGAGTGGTTCATTCAGGAGTGGGTTATCTACCACCTCGAGTGGTTCATTCTGGATTTGATTCACTGCCACCTCGAGTGGTTCATTCGGGATTGGGTTATCTACCACCTCGAGTGGTTCATTCTGGATTTGATTCACTGCCACCTCGAGTGGTTCATTCAGGATTGGGTTATCTACCACCTCGAGTGGTTCATTCTGGATTTGATTCACTGCCACCTCGAGTGGTTCATTCGGGATTGGGTTATCTACCACCTCGAGTGGTTCATTCTGGATTTGATTCACTGCCACCTCGAGTGGTTCATTCAGGATTGGGTTATCTACCACCTCGGGTGATTCAGTAGGTATCACAACTTCCTCTTGAAATTCACTCCCAACTAGAGACCACACAGTCTTCGGTTTTGTGTGTCCAACGGAAAACTCTTCATCTCTTGGTACGTTTACAACTTGTTGTGGGACTACCGGAGGCTCAACAGTAGACGTGGAGACGCTTGATCCACCACCTTGATCATCATCGTCGTCATCGTTGTCATCATTATTATTAGATGAGCCTTTCCTACTGTCAGGCTTGTTGTTGTTGTTGTCTCTAGATGGGACACCTCCACCACCTCCATCATTGTCGTTAGGTTGATCGTCATTGTTGTCGTCCATCAATGGTCCAGATCCACCAGCTTCGGTTCCGCCATTTTGATGACCACCAGATGATGCCGTAGGTAGGGCAGACGAAGACCTTGCACCCCCTGACTGGGGAATGGTTACCTCAATTTCGGTGAACAACTCCTCCGGGAAGACACAAGTTGATCTGCATTGGTCCACCTCTTTGCATTGACAATCATCATTTCGTTCCATTCTCTCACAGAACGGGAACACTCCATCGATGATCTTCACATTTCGTTCAGGAATTATGGCGCCAGTTTCGGGATTCAACAGCAGATAGGCATCTGCATTTGGTGCATAGCCCACAAAGACCATCTTCTCCGACGTTGGATCAAACTTGTCTCTCAAATTCTTCTCATGGTAAATCCAGCGATATGCTGCTGATCCGAATACGTGCAACTTCTTGATGCCTTCATCCTTTCGAGGGTAGAGCACTTTGAATGGGATCTGGCCATCCAACGAATCATGAGGCCACCGGTTCGCAAGATACACTGCAGTCTTCAGAGCTAACGGCCAATAACGTGCAGGCATACAACTGTCGAACATCAACGCCCTTGCAATGGTGACCACCTTTTGGATTGTTCGTTCAGCGGTGCCATTCTGTTGGTGGCAGTAGGGTACAGAATGCTGGAGTTGGATTCCTTCTTCGGACAGGAACGCCCAGAAATAACCACCAAATTCGCCGCCGTTGTCGCTCCGGACACTCTTGATCTTCCTATCCAATTCGTTCTCGAATCGGGCCTTGAATTTCTTGAATACATCGAGCACTTCCGCAGATGATTTTCCCAACAAGAAAACTTCCACATACTTGGAGTAATCATCCACAAAAATGATGAAGTATCGACTACCATCAAATCCTATTTTTCGCATCTGTCCACACAGGTCGGTGTGGACTAGTTCAAGGGGTTCAGCTCCACGAGACTCTGTTGAACGGTACGGCAATTGGTGTAGCTTCGTTCTTAAGCAGGTTTCACAGTTCTCCGGATGATTCATCTCAAATTCAGGGAACAACTTCTTAAGAGCGGTCAGTTTATCAGCGCCTGGATGACCGAACTTGCTGTGCCAATCGAGTTTCTTTACACTCAGTACTACATCACTCGATTGGGTGTACTTGTACAGGTCGTCGATTCGCTTCGCGATAAGAAACACCTTCCCTTCTTTGTACACGGTGGCTTGTTTGTCGTCGAAATGCACCTGGTAGCCTTGTGAAGTCAACTGGCTCACCGAGATCAGTTTGGCATCGAACTCGGGAGCATATCGTACATTTTCCAACTTCAGTCCAGAAGGCAGCGTGACATTTCCAAATCCGTAAACACGACACACTGAGCCATCCGCCAGTGACACAAAAGAAGTTTCCGATAAGTTTGTCCACTCAATTTCCGACGCATCATTGGTATAGTTCTTGCCAGTACCAGAATCCACTAGCCAAAGATTAGCCCCGGAATAAGAACGCGAAATATTGGCTTTATTGTTCAACATAGGAGCGGAAGGAGTAACATTTGATGGGGAAATAGGCGCAGGGGCAGTACAGAATCGGGCAATATGTCCAGGTTCACCACACCGGTAACAGCGTCTGTTAGTGACATCGTTCTTCTTCCTGTTCTTCACCAAGAACGCACTTTCCTTAGGAGTATCGGTGGCTCTTTGGTTCTCATTAACAGTATAACGGAGGTGAGCCTTAACTTTATCCATAGTTTCATAGCTAATGAGAGTATGCTTTATAGAAGCCAAATCCCCAGTTAAGGAAACCACCAGATAGTGAATGTGGGCCTTCTCGCTTAACTCTCCACCAAGTCGTTTGTAGAGTTTGACCTTGAGTGCCAGTTGCTTCAAATGTTCCTCCAGCTTGTCGGCACTGCTCAGACGCATCGAACGAATTTGTTCCTCCACCTGTCGACGTTTCTCCTCGTATTCCCGATCATAAATTCCTCGAAGAAATTCAACAGCCTCAAAAGCAGAGTTAGAGTTTAACACCTCGTCCTGATATTCCTCGTCCACCGATTCGTGAATTTTCACTTTGGCAGCCTGATTTCGCGGGTCATTAGGAAGGGGTCGAATAATAGCCTCGTAGCAGTTGTTCAACATCAGGGCATTCGAGATGGAGGTGTACCAAACCTTGAAATTGTATTCGTTCAGCAGAGGGACAGTAAGCTCCTTCACCTTCACGCGGTAATCGTGCTTCACCACCAGGCCATCGGAGATCTGGTCCAAATTTCGAGCAGCTGCTTGACCATTCGGGAATGCAAAGTCCATAGAGCCTTTCATTTGCCACTTGTAGTTCAGGCATACCCAAATCGTAATTATAGCGATGAGGACAAGAAGAAGCCACGACTCGGTAGACAACCAACCAGGAGAGGACAACGGTTTTAGCTCCATTTTGGTAGAACTTCGTGCTTATAACGTGTTGTTTGATGTAGAATCGGTCACACAGACCAGCAAGAATTCACTTAGAATTCACGAAAGTTCACTCGAACAGAACTAAGTTTCACGAACAAGAAACGGTTTTATTGCATTCGACTGTCTTCAACAAAAGCGAGTTACACACTAAAAGGAAAAGGAACTACAACGTGCTTTCGCAACGCACACGCACACATACACAACACAACGGTCCATTCACAGAAGACGTGCCAAATCACGACATTCAACACATTGGACACAGACACACACTCACTTACTAAAATGGCAAAATGGTAAAATGGCAATGTCTGATTGATCCTTTGACAATATAGCTAATGTCTTTTAAGATTATGATTTTTGGGACTAGGAAAAATAATCCTGACATAAATTTCTAGCAGTTGGGCATGTGTCTTCACAGCCACGAATTTATATAAGATTCAAAAAACAAACACACAATGTGCTCTACCTCAGTCAACTCACAGTGAGTGGGGAAAACAAAAAGATTGTAGAGCATTAGAAAACGGGTGCAAACGGTGGTAGAGCATGGTGAACTAACTTCATTGGATCGATATCTACTGTTAGACATTTCTATTAGCCAAAATGATCAATTCCTCGACCAATGGGGTTAAAAAACAAATTGACCAAACATACGCTCAGCTCTCTCTCTCCCACAGTCAACACACAGTGAGTGGGGAATACAAAAGCAATGGAAATTGGATGAATCTAGCCAATTTCCATGGCCGAGATAAGCTTGTTCATCAAATATCCGATACAATTGGTTGCGGCAATGGAAATTGGATGAATCTAGCCAATTTCCATGGCCGAGATAAGCTTGATGAGTTGCGGCACTAATTAGAACAGTTGCGGCACTGATTGGAACAGTTGCGGCACTCATTAAAACAGTTGCGGCACTGATTGGAACAGTTGCGGCACTCATTAAAACAGTTGCGGCACTGATTGGAACAGTTGCGGCACTCATTAAAACAGTTGCGCCACTGATTGGAACAGTTGCGGCACTCATTAAAACAGTTGCGGCAGTCATTAAAACAGTTGCGGCACTGATTGGAACAGTTGCGGCACTCATTAAAACAGTTGCGGCACTCCAAGGCACAAAAAGGTCGTTTTAAACAACCTTCATATACCAAATGCTCATTGGACACACACTCACTCACTCAATGATGTGGTGATGATGACTGTTGTGCATTGTGAACAACCTGACAAAGGTCGTTTTAAACAACCTTCATATACCAAATGCTCATTGGACACAGACACACACTCACTCACTAAAATGGCAAAATGGTAAAATGGCAATGTCTGATTGATCCTTTGACAATATAGCTAATGTCTTTTAAGATTATGATTCTGGGGACTAGGAAAAATAATCCTGACATAAATTTCTAGCAGTTGGGCATGTGTCTTCACAGCCACGAATTTAATAAGATTCAAATACAAAGATTGGAATATTGAGTATATTAAAATGGCAATGTCTGATTGTTCCTTTGACAATATAGCTAATGTCTTTTAAGATTATGATTTTTGGGATTAGGAAAAATAATCCTGACATAAATTTCTAGCAGTTGGGCATGTGTCTTCACAGCCACGAATTTAATAAGATTCAAAAAACAAACACACTATGTGCTCAACCTCAGTCAACTCACAGTGAGTGGGGAAAACAAAAAGATTGTAGAGCATTAGAAAACGGGTGCAAACGGTGGTAGAGCATGAAGAATTACCTTCTCGAATGTGAACATTTGCGACCATCGAAAAACATCGCTATACCTTATTCATCCTTAAGTAAGACACTAATTCTCGTAGATTCACTTCAAATCAACTAATTAAAACACATAAGTTGGTGGTGGGTAGAGTAATACTCAAATAACAAACCAAAAACCAAAAATCTCCAACGTAAACATTGAGGAAACTCGAATGTGAACATTTGCGACCATCGAAAAACATCGCTATACCTTATTCATCCTTAAGTAAGACACTAATTCTCGTAGATTCACTTCATATCAACTAATTAAAACACCTAACAGGGTGGTGGGTAGAGTAATACTCAAATACCAAACCAAAAACCAAAAATCTCCAACGTAAACATTGAGAAAACTCGTACGTGAACATTTGCGACCATCGAAAAAAATCGCTATACCTTTTCATTCTCAAGTAAGACACTAATTCTCGTAGATTCACTTCAAATCAACTAATTAAAACACCTAAGAGGGTGGTGGGTAGAGTAATACTCAAATACCAAACCAAAAACCAAAAATCTCCAACGTAAACATTGAGGAAATATATTGCCGGAAACTTTTTCTCAAGTTGACAAAGAAGTTGGGGAATGAATTTCTTTCATTGAAATTTTAATTGATAAATGATTAGATTTTACGCGTAGATTGTTCATATCATTAGTTTTGATGCAACGCAGCACCGATATGGAAATCTTTTCATAAAATGCACATCTCTGTGAACATTTAGAGCCCACATGTGCCCTACAAAAGCATTACACAACCCTACCATAAGCCATAAACATGACAGTATTGACCAAACACACAATGTGCTCTACCTCAGTCAACTCACAGTGAGTGAGTGGGAATACAAAAAGATTGTAGAGTATAAGAAAACTTGTTCAAAAGGTGGTAGAGCATGATGAACTAACTTCATGGAATCGGTATCTTCTGATTAGACACTTTTATTAGCCAAAATGATCAAATCCTCGACCAATAGGATTCAAAAACAAATTGACCAAACACACACAGTGCCCTCTCTCTCAATTAACTCACAGTGAGTGGAGAATACAAACTTTGGACAACGTGGATCTTATTATCACGCAGCCAACACCCAATTTAGAGAGTGGATCTTTTATTTCATCCGCAAATTAACAATTTAGGACAACATTTGCACTAGAAAAGTGAACTTCGAATCAAAAAACTAGCATTTGATAGTTAAAAAGCTTTTCTCCTAATCATACTAAAATGGCAATGTCTGATTGTTCTTTTGACAATATAGCTAATGTCTTTTAAGATTATGATTCTGGGGACTAGGAAAAATAATCCTGACATAAATTTCTAGCAGTTGGGCATGTGTCTTCACAGCCACGAATTTAATAAGATTCAAAGATACAAAGATTGGAATATTGAGAACACTAAAATGGCCATGTCTGATTGTTCTTTTGACAATATAGCTAATGTCTTTTAAGATTATGATTTTTGGGACTAGGAAAAATAATCCTGACATAAATTCTTAGCAGTTGGGCATGTGTCTTCACAATGTGCTCTACCTCAGTCAACTCACAGTGAGAGAAGGGGAATACAAAAAGATTGTAGAGCATTAGAAAACGGGTGCAAAAGGTGGTAGAGCATTAAGAATTACTTTCATGGGATCGATATCTACAGATTAGACACTTTAATTAGCCAAAATGATCAAATCCTTGACCAATGGGATACAAAAAACAAACACACAATGTGCTCTCCCACAGTCAACACACTGTGAGTGGGGAATACAAAAGGATTGTAGAGCATTAGAAAAGGGGTGCAAAAGGTGGTAGAGCATGATGGGTTACCTTCTTGGGATCAGTATCTACTGATTAGACACTTTTACTAGCCAAAATGATCAAATCCTCGACCAATGGGATACAAAAAAACAACAAAACTCCAACGTAAACATTGAGGAAATATATTGCCGGAAACTTTTTCTCAAGTTGACAAAGAAGTTGGGGAATGAATTTCTTTCGACACACACTCACACACAAACTGATGTGGTGATGATGATTTCCAATTAGCCAATTTCCATTGCCGATACCAAAAGTATCGTCTGTTTGATGAACAAGTTTATCTCGGCCATGGAAATTGACCAGATTCAGCCAATTTCCATCGCTTTGATTGTCCATATCATTAGTTTATTGCAACTCATCATTGATATGGAATTATTAACATCTAATTCACACCTTTGTGAATGTAATATTCTATTTTCTAGAATATTCAAATACTAATAGTCAAAAATCGAAAAATCCCTAAATTAACATCTTTACTTAAGGGAGTAATAATGTACGATCGTTCCGGTTGATTATTTAGTCCTGTGCATTAATCTTAAACGAATAAAATCAGTTTTAAGTTTTAAATTATATAATTTCAATGTGCGAAAATAACCACCAATTCGCAAAACTCCAGCAAAAGCTAAAATCGCTATCTTATAACCTTGGCAGGCTTTGCTGCGACTCGCTTCGGTTTAGTTAGATCTTTATGATAAACCAAAGCTAAAAGCTAAAATCTTCGCATCGTCGACTGGAAGTGCAAACAAATAGAACAACTTAAGATACCGATCTCCATAGACGTAATACAACCAACGCGAACAAAGATATCTCTTTGATGAGACCACCGAGTAACAAACACACACACAAATACTCAACTACTCGAGTGGAAAGTAAAATAAGCTTCAGCTTATCATATGAAGAAGCAGACCTTTGTACATGCGTGTCTTTGATGCGTAGAGTGCGAAATGAGTCTTAGCATTCTAACACAAACAAATCATTACTATAACATTATATGAATAATCAAGTGCATTCACCTACACTAAACTTAATGATAAGCCAGTGATTCATACAACACAACACATGTTAGCCTCAACCACAACACAGAAAACGCATAACAGTGATACATGCAGTAATGCCCATGATCGCTAACACAGCACACACAAATGAACAAGTTAATAAACACCACGTTTCACCCTTTCTCGACACAAATCAATACTTCTCCTTTTAATATAACCAACCCACACTCACACTGATTAGGCTCCCCAAATCCTCATCCGGTCATAAGTGTTATACAACCAGTCGAATCGACAATCAAGTCATTCGGTCAGAAACAGTCAAAAGCATCACCCCGACTCTCTACTGTCTCCGTCGGGTCAACTGACGTAAAACCTTCACTCATTTTACAGTTTCCGCTTTGTTTAACATCCGTTGAACATAGAAAATTTCTCAGTGATTTACTCAACTTCAATCATCAGTAGTGACAATCTTCAGTTAACAAAAACAATTGGCAATCGTCCGTTTCTTACAGAACCACAGTGATTCTCTCTCTCAACCTTCAACCTCTGAACTCAGCCTCAACTCGTACTCAACAGAACGTGATCCGTATCCTCCTGTACTCAATCCAGCTCAACTCCATTTGTCCCTTCAACCTCAGTCACCACAACTCAACCTCAAACAATCAACCTCAACCTCTGACCTTAGCTAGTACAGTCAACAATCAACTTCAATCTCTTATCTTAAATAGGCTATTCAATATCAATCTCCCCTGTATCTTATTTTATCGATAAATATCAACTTTTGCAAAGAAATTGTCTACTGCTCATATCTCGTTCCGTTTGCGTATTCTCGTATCCGATTTTATTCTTGTTGTCGGTCTCATGACGATGGTACCAAATAACTTGAACATTACAAGACTGTGAGAAACACAATCAACGTGAAATTTGACCGCATACAGCCTTCCTCAAAATTTACCCCGTAGTTTTTTTTTCGTGGTGGAGTGATGGTATAATACGGAAATAAATTCGTCTCCTTCGTCTGCACCTATACTCAAAACTCTCACCTCACTTCACAAACAGTGTGACATTGCAAACCACACTGCCGTAATATCGGTCCGTATTGACCAGAAGTAAATCCAAAAAGGACTCAAACAATACAAGGCCTTCGAAGTGGAGTCATAAAGCCCGCTTTAGTACGAAAGTACAGGGTTGCGATCGAAACCCAAACTGTATTGTATCGAGTGCGATGGTCTACCGTACTCAAATGGGTTAATACTTTACCCACTGTAACTACAGAAAGTCATCCTTAACAAAAGCATAGAGTATGATGGTCAACCATACTCAAATGGGCTAGAGCTTTACCCACTGTAACTACAGAAAGTACATCCGTAACAAAAGTAAAAATCGTTCGTTCAACGTCCATGGGTGACTAAACCTGACAATCTTCACCTATGACAGAGTATGATGGTCAACCATACTCAAATGGGTTAATACTTTGCCCACTGTACCCACATAAAGTTCGCAGAAAGTTCACTGTACCCACAGAAAACTCTTCAAGAACAAAAAGTAGTATCGTCGATAATTGTGTTCTCTAATCAAGCTCCACTTGTGATCCTCTCTAAAAACCGTGCACGTGTGATAAAAGTGATAAAACAATCAACAAGTGTGATCCTCCGGTCTTCGTGAAAACAACAATTGGTGTCCTGTTTGTCTGATCAACTTTCAAGATACCAAACAAGGAGAAAGTCTTCGTCGTTTCGTCAATCAACCTTCCAATGGACCCTCAGCATCTGTACCTTCAACAATCAACAACTCATCTGTAACTAAGAAGATCCAGCGCATCGTGGGACAATCCAATGGGAATCAACAACTTCAAAGTCGACTCAAATTCATTCGAATTCACCTCCAAATCGTGGCAATCAAAAAGAACATTCCAATGCTAATTATTGGAACACGTAAGAGTAAACTTTATGACCGGATAAACCCTATTAAAACTCATTCACTCAATTGTTGAATGGAGAACACAGTATCGCATTAAATCCAAACATTCAAGTACAATATTTTTCGCATTCTCAGATAGTAATCAATCCAATAATACGTTCGTTGTTTGCATTTCCGACTCTGAAGTTTATCGCGCGCTTATTTGGCTAGACTCGTTGTTCATAGTCTAGTTAGTCAATTGTTCCACCATGGAACGCTTCCGTAAGTTAAGTGTGTCAGGTTACCCCTCCTTAACCCATGTTAATGTGTGTGATACAATGTGTAACCGTTTGTTGCCATTGTTTGTTCTGTTCAATCTAATTGTAAATTTACTTTTGAATGTCGTGTCATGGAAAGGCACCAATTCTTCATTGGTATGTCTTAAATCGCGCAAATGTTCTGAATGTGATCGAGTGCACCGTAGGTCAATCTGTAAAGGTGCTTTAGTGACTAAACTCCATCTGAATTCTGTTTCGCAATCTTCGGTCCAACGGTTCTTGAATCTCTTTTCGAGAAATCATGTGATGGCCATTCACAGAGTTAAGTTGGACTTGAACAAAGCGATAGTCACTAAAATCCAAATTGGTGGTCGGACATTTGTCGGTTTAATTGACACAGGTGCTAATGTTAATCTATTTCCATTATCTTTAGCTCAGAAATTAAGTTTAGAGATTAAATCTATTAAACAAACCATTCGAACTCCTACTGGTTATTATCCTATTACTAGTTATGTTGTCGTTGTTATGAGATTAGGTTTGATAGAGAAAAGGACTTTGTTTTTTGTTGAGTGACTTGTGTGACAAAATCATCTTGGGACTCGGCGTAATCAATGGTTTCAAGATCGACATTGATTGCAATCTCAATTTGACTCAATATCTGTCTGCAACGAAAAGTTATCATCAATTGAGCAAACCAATCTCATCAGTAATGACAGCAATCGACACAACACCTGAAGAACCAGAATCTCTATTGTCTAAAAGTGAGCAAGAAGAAGTCACAAAAGAAGTAAAGAAATTCAAACACATTTTCTCAGAAAATGGAAGAAAAGTGGGATTAATCAACACAGAAGAATGTAAAATTAATTTGAAGCATGACATACCAATCTGCCTGCGACCTTACAAATGTTCGGAAAAGGATCAAGAAATTATCGACAAGAAAATCGCAGAATTGAAAGAAGACGGAATTATTCGTGATTCAACCAGCGCGTATTCATTTCCAATTGTTTTGGTTTCCAAAAGAGATGATGGAGCAAAGGCACGCCTCTGTGTCAATTATTCCAAACTGAACGACATCACGATCACAGAATCATTTCCCTTGCCCCTCATCGATTCACTAACAGATCGGCTCGTTAATGCACAGTTCTTCTCAACTCTTGATGTTGCCAATGGATTCTATCACGTCAAAATCAGAGAAGAAGATAAGCATAAAACGGCATTCTCTTCGAACAACGGAAAGTGGGAGTGGAATCGCCTTCCCTTTGGTTATTGCAACGCCCCCATAATATTCCAGCGAATTGTGTCCAACTTATTGATGAAACATTCTTTAAATAAGTTTGCTGTGATCTATGTTGATGATCTACTGATCTACTCTAAGACGTTTGCTGAACATATGAAGCACCTTAGAGCAGTGTTTACTATGATCGAGAAGGAAAATATATTGCTCAAAATGAGCAAGTGTATGTTTGGTTGTACATCCGTAAAGTACCTTGGTTATCTCATCCGACCAAATGAGATAAGCCCAATCAATAGCAACACCTTGGCAATCCAGAAAATGGGTCCTCCTAAAGATGTCTCAGCATTGCGTAGTTTCCTTGGTAAAGTCAACTATTACCAAAAGTTCATCCCAAATAGAGCTGTCCTACTTTATCCTCTGTATCAACTTTTGAGAAAGAAAGTCAAATGGGACTGGGATGATGAGTGTCAGTTGGCATTTGAGAAAGTGAAGACAATTCTAACATCAAAGCCTGTCCTTCGAATCTACGACTCTTCAAAGCCCATCTATCTTTACACCGACTGCAGTAGAAAAGGAATGGGTGCCGTACTGAAGCAAAGTGACAGTGAAGATGGAAAAGATCAGTATGCAGTTGGATTTTTTCTCAAGGCCGCTGCAAAAAATTCCAACAGAATTATTCTGTGACTGAGCTTGAACTCCTTGCCATTGTGGAAGCTATCAAATATTGGCACTACTATTTAGTGGGCCAGAATTTTGTGGTCACAACAGATCATCTACCGTTGAAAGCGCTCAACCGTTTGAGTAAACCAAACACTCGGTTATTCAATTGGGCAATGACTCTTGGAATGTACAAATTTATCGTACAGTACAGACCAGGAGTGAACAATCAAGAAGCTGACTATTTGTCAAGGCATCCTGTCCACCAACTGCGTGAATTGATCGAGAATCAAATTCTTTGGATCGCCTTGGATCTAATCGTTAGTGATCAAGAAAATTTGGCAATTGGTCGCCGTAACAGACGTGTTTTTATCGAAAACACTGATGGTCAACGAAGAGTCTACTACAGAAAAGGTGACATGACCAAAGATTATCTCTCAGATGAGCTTACTCGTGAGGAAATGACCAAATTACATCGTCAAAAAGGTCATATCGGTGTCAAACAGATGGAAATGCAATTCATTCGAAAGTACTACAACCCAAACTTGCAAACCATTCTGAAAAAGATCAAATTGAGTTGTGGAACATGTCAAAAAGTCAAAAGAGCGTACCAACAGTATGGTTCACTTGGAGTAATAGGCCCAGCAGACACACCCTATGCCATAACTCACATAGACTCGAAAAGCGGATTTAAAAATAAGTATGGTTCCGCAAAAGACAACTTGCACATCGGAATCGATGCTATGATGCGCTTCATTTGGGTTCTAACCTCCAAGACAAAGATCGGCAAAGACTTCATCAACCTTTTTGAACCAAATATCTGAGGTTCAAACCCCGAAATTATTAGTTTCTGACAACTATCCTGCTATCAAAGGTAGAGAATTCCAGAATTATCTAGATGGCAGGAATATTCTGTTCCTCCCAACTTCAGTAGACCGACCTCAAAGTAACGGAATTTGCGAAAGAGCCAACGCTAATCTGATGGAAAGACTAAAGTGCAAGAGAGAAGAACAACCTACTCGTTCTTGGTCTAATCTGATAAAAGAATCAGTCAACGAATACAACGAGACCATTCATACTGTCACCGGATATCCTCCTCGTTATTTACTAACCGGTATTGATCGTGAAGAACTTTACACAAATGAAAATCTCAATGAGTCCAGAGCCAATGCTTTTGAAAATTCTTGGCAAGATCATCTAAGAAATGCACGATTCTACAACGAAAATAGAATCGACCCCGATTTCAAAGTTGGAGATCAAGTCATGGCCGAAACCAAGAACATCCTCCATCGTGATTTGTTAGAACCACGATATGAAGGACCATTCGAGATAGCCGCCAAAATCGGTCAGTCCAATTACGACCTTATTCTTGCAAATGGCAGAACAAAAAGATTTCACGTTTCAAAGTTCAAAGCAATAACCGAATTCGACACCCAAAAAGAGACCAACCGAAGCCACACCAATTCTTGAACTCTTGAATGCAGGGCCGGCGGGAGGTCATTTTTTTTCTGCCATCGGGCAAGGGCGGCAAGGTCCAAGGGGCGGCAAATGGTCCGAGCGGCATATGGCCGAAAGGGCGGCCGAGTGGCTGGTGGAGGGAAATGGAAGTGGTGGAAGGATGGGCGCCGGTTGAGGGAAGAATGAAGAAAAACCAATCAGTTTTTTAACAATTCGATTTATTTTCCACATATGACACAGACGACATAAGTTTGTGGCCTTAAAAAAATTAATGATAATATTCGAATTTGTTTGAACAACAAGGGTTTTGTCCAGTTGAAGTCACTTAAGAAGTGCATGTCATATCAAAGTTAATTAAGCCTGCATCGATTAGCAAATAAAGACTTTACTGCCACATTTCACAAGGACATGGATAAATGAATTAGGAAATGTGCTAAGGATTTTTTTACCTGCCAAATTCGGTTGCCAGCAGTTGGTTCCGTTTCCCTGTCAAGTGCGGTAACCTATTTTGATAGTAAACTTTATTGACCTATATGGCAATTGCCGATGTATTCATAAACAGAGGTGTAAATTGATACAATGGCTATATATCTACCAAAGATGCATAGCCAAAGGTAGAAACTTAATAGATGTTACTCAAACCAGGGAATCTTTGGTAGGTATCAAGCCGCTATTCTAGGATCCCGAGATTTATGAATCGTAATTTTAATATGAAAATTTAACTACTAGTCGATGTTGCGTAAAAATATACAAACCAAATACTTATTCGTTTGTTGCTTATTTGCTTATTGTTGACAAAGGCGTCAAACCTTATGATTCAGGCTGCTTATGTCTTGCCCAAGCAGGACATTTACTGATCAAGTGGATCCGGGTGTGTTCGGTCAATTGACACTCACACATCGCGTTGCGCTCGATGTCTACTCTGGTCAGGTACTCGTGGAACTTGCCGTGTCCAAACATGAACTGGGTCATGATTAAGTCTGGCATGTTTGAGCACTTCTTCCTGTCCATGATTGTAGGAAAGAAGCGACTAGTCACTTTTCGGTAATTGGAGGTTGTCCACTGTTGGTTCAAATCAGAATTCGCTTTTTGGCTCATCACTTGCAAGAAATATAATGGCGGAATATTGTTGTTCAAAATTGTGTTCAGATTCATCACTTCCTTGGCCAAATTGTCGGCTTCCTCGATTCCTTCGATCCCAACATGTGCCTTCACCCAACTCAGACATCTGTAATTGGAGTGTTGTCGAAGAAATTTCCGGATTTCAACTGCGAGTATGTTTTGATTTTTCTTATTGGTAATAGCTTTCAGGGAGGACTCTGAGTCATTTTTAATTGTGGCCATCATCTGTTTCTCGAAGCACCAAGTGAAAGCATTCTTAATTGCTAGTCGTTCAGATTGACAGACGTTGCACTCGTGGTCCAAGCGAAATGTTCCATGATAGTGGATGCTGTTTTCTTGGTTTTTGACCACATATGCGCATCCTGTCTGTTTCCTGTTTTTGTCAGTTCGTTTTTTTTTCTTTGATCGACTGCGGTAGCTTTGGACTGACGGAGCTGAGATATGAAATTAATGATTATGGCCTTCAAGCGCCTCTCCCAACTCTCTGAATCATGGATAAGTCAAGATGTTGCAAGCTCACCCTGGTTTGCCAACTAACTGAAACGTATCTAACAAATGTTGCCTCACTAAACTCACTCACGGAACAATCCGCACCGAGCTATCCTTACGGAACAATTCGTACAATCTGCAATTTACGGGCCAGGAAAATTATTCAATTCAATTTGTTGATTTTATTAACAATTAATCGCACGACGTGAAATTTGCCTCATTTTAGTCTCTCGGATGTATTATAAACGACAACTCGCATAAGTTTTGTTTTTATTTTTTAGATGCAATAAATAAATTAAATCGCAAGACGACGAAGACGTTTCTCAGTTGCTGGTTCCCATGGCAATCTACACCTGAATACAATACATGGTTTTCAGGACACCTGTGTGACGAATGCACGCGGGCACAAACACAAGAAATAACAGTACACAGTGGTTTGAATGAAATGTTTAATTTGTTTGTGCGTATAATATGAGTGATTGTATGTTATTAGTAGGAACACTTTCACTCAAACCGTGAACCGCGTATGAGGATACAACGTAAGCTTTTATGATTGAATTATTGATTGATCTTGGACTCAGCGTTGATCAAAGGCCAAGTGATCAAAGGTTGATCGAGGGTTGAGAGTTGAATGTCGAATCTTCTACACTGGGTGAGACGAGGGTTAATTTTGAACGCAACTAGCTAGCAAAAGTTTAGCAACAAAAAAAGATTACGCCTTACCCTTGTAGAACTCGGCAGACTCAGACCAATGAGTTTTATCCTGCGAGACAATCCGTGCCTCTTTATGGTACAAACATAGCATACTACTAGCAACTGCAGTCCATAGACTCATTTTTGTTGAAAAGGTAAAATGTTACCTTGGTCCCCCAAGGTAACATTTTTAGGGGGCGGCAGCAAGGTCCCGGGCAAGGGCGGCAAAAACACCGCACCGGCCCTGCTTGAATGGAGAAGAAGAAGAATGAAATCAACGATTCATTCAAAGAGAATTTAAATATTCTCAAAAATCATCGCCGTATTCGTATTTCATCGTTTATCAAACTGCAAATTATTCCATCAAATCAAAATATGAAATATCTCAGTCTCTCTGTCTCCATTTCAGTCTTTGTCCCAATAATCTTCTCAATTCTATTCAGTTAGTCTTAATCCACCATTTTTTTATTACCAATAATTACAAACAAATGATTGAATTGTTTTCAGTAGGTTCTCAAACATTCTCTTGTTTGATTTAATGGCTTTTTTGTCAATTGTCTAGATTCAGTCAAGTCGAGTTAGATTTTTACCATTTTCCAATCACTAGTAATCGAGTTTAGTGTTGTTCATTGTCAATGCGCATGATAATGTTAATCTGATCTTTCTCTTTATACATTTGGACTTTGGTTCTATTTTTTTTCTATTCGTTGATTGATCTAATAGTTTGGCCAAAACATCAATCATTCTCGTTTTGTATAATGCAATTTGTTATTCTTCCGTTTATCGTCAGGTACAGTTTACTCTTTCATCTTGTCCCAGTCTATACTGTTTTCAACTTTTTATCTTGTCAGATCAGATTTTATCCAGTTCAATAATTTTATTTCAATTTTTGATTTAATTTGTCTTTTTGTTAAATATTTGTTTTTCCGTTTGTTTCCCTTATTATGTTTGATTTATTTTAAGTACGTCATTTTATCATTTTGTTTTTGTTAGTCTAATAAGTCTTATGTTTTATTTTCAATTTGGCCTTTGACATTTGTCCCTTGTCCTTAGTACCTTGTCTTTTCAGTCCTCTCTTGAATTCTTAAACCGAATTCAAAGCTTGAATTGCACGGATGTAATATTCTATTTTCTAGAATATTCAAATACTAATAGTCAAAAATCGAAAAATCCTTAAATTAACATCTTTACTTAAGGGAGTAATAATAATGTACGATCATTCCGATTGATTATTTAGTCCTGTGCATTAATCTTAAACGAATAAAATCAGTTTTAAGTTTTAAATTGCATAATTTCAATGTGCGAAAATAACCACCAATTCGCAAAACTCCAGCAAAAGCTAAAATCGCTATCTTTTAACCTTGGCAGGCTTTGCTGCGACTCGCTTCGGTTTAGTTAGATCTTTATGATAAACCAAAGCTAAAAGCTAAAATCTTCGCATCGTCGACTGGAAGTGCAAACAAATTGAACAACTTAAGATACCGATCTCCATAGACGTAATACAACCAACGCGAACAAAGATATCTCTTTGATGAGACCACCGAGTAACAAACACACACACAAATACTCAACTACTCGAGTGGAAAGTAAAATAAGCTTCAGCTTATCACATGAAGAAGCAGACCTTTGTACATGCGTGTCTTTGATGCGTAGAGTGCGAAATGAGTCTTAGCATTCTCACACAAACAAATTATTACTATAACATTATATGAATAACCAAGTGCATTCACCTACACTAAACTTAATGATAAGCCAGTGATTCATACAACACAACACATGTTAGCCTCAACCACAACACAGAAAACGCATAACAGTGATACATGCAGTAATGCCCATGATCGCTAACACAGCACACACAAATGAACAAGTTAATAAACACCACGTTTCACCCTTTCTCGACACAAATCAATACTTCTCCTTTTAATATAACCAACCCACACTCACACTGATTAGGCTCCCCAAATCCTCATCCGGTCATAAGTGTTAAACAACCAGTCGAATCGACAACCAAGTCATTCGGTCAGAAATAGTCAAAAGTATCACCCCGACTCTCTACTGTCTCCGTCGGGTCAACTGACGTAAAACCCTCACTCATCTTACAGTTTCCGCTTTGTTTAACATCCGTTGAACATAGAAAATTTCTCAGTGATTTACTCAATTTCAATCATCAGTAGTGACAATCTTCAGTTACCAAAAACAATTGGCAATCGTCCGTTTCTTACAGAACCTCAGTGATTCTCTCTCAACCTTCAACCTCTGAACTCAGCCACAACTCGTACTCAACTGAAAGTGATCCGAATCCACCTGTACTCAATCCAGCTCGACTCCGTTTGTCCCTTCAACCTCAGTCTCCCCAACTCAACCTCCAACAATCAACCTCAACCTCTGACCTTAGCTAGTACAGTCAACAATCAACTTCACTCTCTTATCTTAATCAGGCTATTCAATATCAATCTCCCCTGTACCATATTTTATCAATAAATATCAACTTTTGCCAAGAAATTGTCTACTGCTCATTTCTCATTTCCGTTTGCTAATTCTCGTATCAGATTTTATTCTTGTTGTCGGTCTCATGACGATGGTACCAAATAACATGAATATTACATGAACATTTAGAGCTCACATGTGCAATACAAAAGCATTACACAACCCTACCATAAGCCATCCAATCTTTGTGTTTGAATCTAATTAAATTCATGGCTGTGAAGACACATGCACAACTGCTAGAAATTTATGTCAGGATTATTTTTCCTAGTCCCAAGAATCATAATCTTAAAAGACATTAGCTATATTGTCAAAGGAACAATCAGACATTGCCATTTTAATATACTCAATATTCCAATCTTTGTATTTGAATCTTATTAAATTCGTGGCTGTGAAGACACATGCCCAACTGCTAGAAATTTATGTCAGGATTATTTTTCTCCAGATTCAGCCAATTTCCATGAGTGTTGCTAAATTGGTATTGATGCATGCTCGCATTTGCGCATGCCCGGCATCAGTGACACCAAACTTCTGAATACGCCGGTATATATGTAATTACCTTGGGACCCATGGGAAAGTTTCCGGAAATATTTTTCAAACTTCCCGGGAACTTTCCCAAATGCATTTTGAAAATTTGGAAAAGTTTTCGGGAAGTTTCCGAACTTTTTCGGAAACTTTCCCAAATTTATTTTTTTGCGATTTAAAATATTATGGAGACTAAATATGTTTTCGAGGCAAAGGATTTGGAAAATCGAATTTATTTATTGAATAGTGCTACAGAAACGGTATAAAATAAATCAAAATTAAATTAGAAAAATTAAAATTACTTGAAATATTGAAATAAATCAAAATTAAATTACAAAAAATTTAAAATAAATCAAATAAATCTTTAGAAATTCAAAAAAATAAGAATTTTTGAAAAATAAATAAAATATTTTTTTTAATATTTAAAAAATCTAAAAATTTAAAAATAATATAATAATAGTAATTTACTTTTCTCTAAAATAAAACAGTAGTGCTGTAGTTTTTCTCAGTCTGTTAAACTTTCACCGGTGAATTCGTCCACTATCGATTCGTTCATCAAACATGTGCACACAAACAAACAGAACAGCTGTTCAACCAACACAATAAGAAGCATACACGCGTACTCGCAGGTGACAACAAACGAGTGACTTTTTCCGTCAATATACAAATCGTCCCTTTCTAGAGTTTAGCAATTTCTTTTCGATAACCATTTATGTTTCACAAAAGGTGGCCGCATCGTATCTCACCACAACAACAACTACATCTCTTATACCGATAGTTATAATCAAATTCAACAGAACATTTATTGCGAGATATTTGTCATATTTTGCCAATATTTTTGTTATTGTGTTTGTGATATCATGTTGGGTTGATTTTGAGTATAGTTGATGGAAATCTAACCTCACCTCACCATATCGCATCTGATCTCGCTTCATCTTTCAACATTCATCTCATCTTTACCATTAGTTATTATCCTCCCTTCTTGTGTTGCTTTCAAATTCTTTACATTGGCTTTATGGACCGAATCTGAATTCTCAATGTACATCTTATTAATTAATTTAATTAATTTGAACTCAATAAAATTTATTTATTTGTAAAAGATAATGTCTTGAAATTAATCGTGATGGAGAGGGCATGGAAAGTGGATATGAAAAGTGTTGGGAACGGGAGCCGCGGTTCGGTCTACTTCTACTGTGTAAGTATGACACCTCATCGAGTACTCATCTTAGGATCTCAACTTCTACTGTATCTTTTGGCTCTTCCGGCACGGTTATACAGCCAGAGTGGTGCGGCTCAAGAATGCATTGTGAATGTTAGGAAGAGGAGAGCACACAAG
The DNA here is from genome assembly GCA_023373905.1 of Rhizoglyphus robini. Taxonomy (NCBI): domain Eukaryota; kingdom Metazoa; phylum Arthropoda; class Arachnida; order Sarcoptiformes; family Acaridae; genus Rhizoglyphus; species Rhizoglyphus robini. The sequence continues at coordinate 97,495 of JAKIJQ010000200.1, forward strand.
TGATGCGGCTCCACTGCAGATGATATATGAGAGTATGGGTGTGCGGAAGGATGCTCACTCGGTTCGTGCGCCTCCACAAGTAAACACCCACATCCATCTCGGTCCTCACCACTTCCGCACACCCACAAATCGGTTTTTTGATTATTGATCTTCTTTTTTCTTTATGTTCGCTATTATTATCTTTGTTGTTCATCTTTAATTTGTTCATTGTTTGATTCTTTATTCATTTATTCATTCTTTATTCGTTTATTTTTTTTGTTAATTCATCCTCATCATCATTTTTTTTTGTTCTGCAACATTTTTCAATATTATCATTTCCCACAATCATCATCATCGTCATCATGTTTAAATGCGATTATCCAAAATGCAAAAGTCATTTTACCCAAATTGGATCATTGAATCGTCATAAATTAAATTCTCACTCTGTCGAGAATTCTACTTCTTCTTTTTGTTGTCCTGTCTGCATCGACAATCCACCTCAACACACTCGTTTACAATATGTCACTCATATGAGAGAGTTACATAACATTGACATCAAATATGAAAACAAGTCTTTCAACAACATTTCAGGTAAGTAAAATTTCTATATGAATTAATTAATATTTTATTTTCTCAATTAATTATATTAATTTTTGATTTTATTGATTTGATTTGATTTGATTTGATTTGATTTGATTTGATTTGATTTGATTTTATTTGATTTTATTTGATTTTAATTTATTTGATTTATTTTATTAATTTTATTATTTTAATAAATTAAAATAAATTATTGTAGCGGTGGGCTGTAGTGCCCTTTAGCCTTCGCTGTATAGGTCAGAGTTCGCGCGCATATCTAGTCATCATAGTCGCCACCTGGCGATCTTTGTAACATAATACGCATGCGCTCGAACATGCGCAATTGTAAATACATTCCTCACTGCCGGCGCAGCGAGAAAAGGAAACGAATAAACCTCACTTTACATCTACACACCGAACGTGTATGTAGCAACTGGTGGCAGAGGTGTTTTTCGAAAACCACGTTTTCCGCTTGTGTTTGTGCAAAGTCCCCAGAATTTCTGGGCCAGAAGATAAATAAGTTTCAGAAGATAATTTGAAGAAGTTTAGAAGACGATCTACTCTACCTCATTATGGCTGAGATAGAGGCGGTCAAAATTGTGAAATCCTTGAAGACGATGGAACGCTGTATCAAGGCCGCTCTGGACAAGGAATTGCCAGGAACAGAGGAGAAAATTTGGGAATTTATGTCCCTAGCAGCGGATCTACCAGAAGAGGTGAAGGAGACGAAAGAAGAATATGAAGAGAAGGGCACCGACTTCTACCTAAGATCCCTTGAAATCCAGCAGAAGTTGAAGGTTCCGGAAGTCCAGCGGCCGGTCAGCATCACGACCACCGAGGCCAAACCGGAACCACGTGTGCCTAAGCAGAGACCAATCACTCATGATGGTCAGGTGGAGAGCTTCCACTCGTTTTGGGCCTTATTTGATGTTCGGGTCATGAAAGTGGAAGCTATCCAGGAGGTGGATAAACATCAGCGTCTGTGCGAATCGGTGGCCCCAAAGGACTTGATCCATATTTCAACAATGTCACTGAGTGATGCGGCAGCATATTTGAAGAAGGAGTACGCATCAGCTAGAGCTATCCGCTCCTACTTGACTAAGAAGTTGGCGAAAGTGCAGATGCGCAACGAGGACGATCTTCACGGAGCGATTGCAATGAAGGAGGCATTGTCGGCCGCATATGTGGTCGCAAAAGGTTGCGGCGACAAAGATGTTTTGGCCGATCTGTACGACAAGGTGTACTGTCTCCCTACCACGACAACTCCAACGAGATGCGGTCAAGCAGGTGAAGCGCCGAGATAATCCGAAGTTGGTGGAATTCTTAGAAGAGGTCATCGATCAACTGAACGATCATGGACTGATGTGCGCCAAGCAGGGATCCTCGGCTTCGAAATTGTCGACCAAAGATGATTTCTTGTGTAACTTCTGCGAACTTCCTGGTCACATTGCTAAGAACTGTGAGGCGTTGAAGGAGCATGTCTGTAAGGCCTGTGGTGAGAAAGGTCATACTCCAAAATTCTGTAAACCTGGATTTAAATCGAATAAATTTTCCAACAAGTATCCTAAGCGTACCGTTGAGTCGAAGAGAACGAAATTGCAGAAATGCAAAGCAGAGATAAAGGCGGTGAAGGATGTTGAACAAGTAGACAAAAGACCTCGGGTTCTAATGAACATTGACGGGAAAGAAGTTCCGACCTTTATCGACACGGGTTCCGTGGTGTGCATCTTTCCCGAATCACGAGTCAAACAAGCAACCAATGCTCCGCTCAGGAGTTTCGGATTGGCGGATGGCGAAACAAAGATGTGGACTAAAAGGGCCTGTTGTAACTAAATTCCAGCTTGAAGGTCACGAGTTTGAATTTCCTGTTTTTACTCAGAATACCAATGAAGCAGTAATTGGGGCAGATTTGCTGAAGAAATACCATGCTGTCATAACAATGGCTGACGGTAAATTGACTTTCCTGAAACCTCCAGAATTGGCTACGGGACTTGATGAAACTTATCAAGGAGATTGGGACGGAAGCGTTCTTGAAGTTGCTTTTTCAGACAAATGTCAAAGTTTAGTAGAAGCAGAATATGTAGACATTCTTGATGGTCTCGGGAAGACTGATCTGGTCCAACACAAACTGGATACGTCGGGTCAGAAACCAATTGCAATCAGAAACCGTCGAATTCCTGTCCACTACCTGAACGAACTCACGGAACATATCAAATCACTACTCGATGACGATATTATCGAAGAATCGAACAGCGAATGGTGCTTTCCGGTAGTTACAGTCAGGAAGAAGGATGGATCCATTCGACTCGCAGTTGATTTCCGGAGGCTGAATTTGCTCTGTAAGAAGGATTCGTATCCTATGCCAAGGATTGACGAATTATTGGAAAAGCTGGGTGAAGCAAAGTTGTTCTCCCGGTTGGATCTACGCAAGGGGTATTACCAGATCATGATGCGTGAAGAAGATAAAGAGAAGACCGCATTTGCTTTTAAAGGTAGATTGTATCACTTTAAGCGGATGCCCTTTGGGCTCACTTCAGCCCCACATACGTTTCAGCGGTTGATGAAAACAATCTTGGGCGATCTCCCGTTCGTGGTTATCTATTTAGACGATGTTTTGATCTTCTCCCGCGACGAAGAAGAACATCTGGAACATGTGAAAATAGTTCTGGATAGGATTCGAGCAGCAAACTTGAAGCTTAATAAGGAGAAATGTGAATTTGGTAAAGAAGGAATCCAATTCCTGGGATTTCAAATCGAAAATGGAAAGAAGTCTCCGAGCCAGGAGAAATCAAGGATCATTGCAAATTTTCCCGTCCCTACATCAACCCGATTGCTAAAAGGCTTTCTGGGACTGGCAAATTTTTTTCGCAACTTGATTCCCGACTTTGCCGAACTGGCACAACCATTGTTTGATGCAAGCAACGCAAAAAAGCTCAAGTGGGACGAAAAGTGTGAAGAAAACTTTAATCTGCTCAAGGAGAAACTATCGTCTCAGCCAATGACCTGTATTCCCGATTTAAACCGGCCGTTCATCGTGACGACAGATGCTTCTGAAACAGCTTTTGGTGCGGTCTTATTCCAGAGAATCAACGGTGAACTAAGAATGATCGAATTTATGTCTAAAATGTTCTCTAAGACTGAAAGGCGATATTCAAAGATCGAGCGGGAAGCTACTGCAATCATGGCTGCGTTAGAACAATGGGAATACTACCTAAAAGGTCAAGAGTTCGTAGTTGAATCGGACCACAAACCACTCCAGTGGCTGCTTACCAAGACCAACGTTCCTGGGAAGCTAGCTCGAATGGCTCTGAGACTAATGGAATTTCAAATCAAAGGCATCGAGTACATCAAAGGAGAAGATAATCTCTTGGCGGATACTTTGAGTCGTATTGAAGTCGGACTGATCCATTCGATCACCGGTCCGCCATCGGAGAAGCTGAAGAAATTGCTGCTAAAAGATCCGAAACGGTTTAAGAAGATTGACGACCGGTTTTATCTGATTGAGAAAGATTCGAAAAGATTGTACATTGATACGGTCGAGGAAAAGAACGAAATCTTAAAAGAAATTCATGACAACAATGGACATTTGGGCTTCTATAAATCATCAGAGGCAATCAGAGAGCGATTCTACTGGCCTCAATGGAAGAACGATCTGAAGTTCTACCTGAGGAACTGTATGCGATGCGGAACAATGAAGGACGATGTCGAACCACATAAAGAAGAGCTGCGAATCCAAGAGAGCTCAGAAGTATTTGAACGCGTTCACATGGATCTGTGCGGTAACCTGACAGAATCCGATGGAAACAAATACATGGTGGTAATGCAAGACGCCTTCAGTAAGTGGCTGGAAGCAACGGCACTGAAGGATACCAAAGCATCGACCATCATTGAATGGCTGGAGAAAGAAGTTTTCAGTAGATTTGGTGAACCAGACCAGATCACGACGGATGGGGGCACCCAATTCGACTGCAAAGAATTCAAGGAATTTTGTGAACGTCGAGGGATCACGCATCACGCAACTGGTCCTTACCACCACATCTCGAACGGTCTGGTTGAAAGAGTCATCCAAACGCTGGAGAAAATGTTGAGAACAACATGTGAAGAACAGAAAGAGTGGAGCAAATTTGTACCACAATGTGTCCGTTCGTACAATGATCGAAAACACCATACGACTGGAGTTACTCCGTACTCGTTGATGTTCAATCGAAATGCGAGAACCAAAATCGATCGAATGTTTGACCTAGAACCTATAGTTCTGGACCCGGAGATAAACATATCGATCGCTAGGATTAACGCCAAAGCTGAAACAAGACGGATGAAGAAATCCTACGACAAGAAGAAGAAGAAGCCAGCGAGAGTAGTACCAAACGAATTGGTATTGTGGCATGTCCAAGAACAAGGAAAAGGCAAATCGAAGAAGCTGAACAGACGCTGGCAAGGACCATATCGCATTGTGAAAGTGGAACGACCACGCGTGACACTTGCCGATCGAGACGGAAAGAAGAAAGTGGTTCACTTGAACCACGTCAAGAAAAATCATATGCAGCGAACCATTAGCCGTATTCCGTGGCCGAGGAAGACCTCGAATACTGAGGGGGAGGTGTAGCGGTGGGCTGTAGTGCCCTTTAGCCTTCGCTGAATAGGTCAGAGTTCGCGCGCATATCTAGTCATCATAGTCGCCACCTGGCGACCTTTGTAACATAATACGCATGCGCTCGAACATGCGCAATTGTAAATACGTTCCTCACTGCTGGCGCAGCGAGAAAAGGAAACGAATAAACCTCACTTTACATCTACACACCGAACGTGTATGTAGCAACTTTATTAAAATTAATTTAATCTCATTTTGTTAACCAATTTTTTCCCTATCCTTCTACTTAACTATTTTTTGGCGCGAAATTATCAGAATTTTTGGCTTGGCAAACGAATTTTCAAGAAGCAACAAATAGTCAATTTGTCCAAGGTCAAACAAGCAACATCACTGGCGGCATCATTCGAACCCACTTTCGGTGCAACCGTACTGGGAAACGTGAAAGCAAAGCTGATAAACGGAGAGTTCGTAAAAGTGGGTCACGGGCATTGGGTGGTATTTGTACTGCTGAATTGATTTTGGACAAGAAAACGGATGGTTCGTTTGAGTTGAGTTATTGTGGAGCGCACGCGCATCCAACTGAAGTCAAACACTTGAATGCACCGAAAGAAATGATTGGCCAAATAGAAAGTGAAATTGCAGCAGGATTAGATGACACTAAAATTCTCGACAAAATTCACTCAGCTGCTCAAATCGGTACTTCTACTTCTGTCATTTCGGCCAAAACCGTCCACAATGTCCGTTCTCAATTGAAACTCGTTCATCCAGAACAGCTACACTCAAATGACCGCGTTAGCACCAGTCTAAAAGCATATGAACTAAAAGAGGAAGGGAAGTTGTTGATCTTTGAGGATTTCGATGAGTCTGGAGAAAATTTTAAACTTGGAATTATGACTCAAGAGCAAGAGGCGATGCTCATCCTCTATGGACACAAAGGAGTGTCTATCGACTCAACTCACGGAACGAATCAGCACAAGGTTCAATTGACTACGCTCATGGTCATTGATGAGGAGAAGTATGCATATATTAGTTAATATAAATTGGTTATTTGGTAAAAATTAGTATTAGATTTGAATCTCGTTGCAATTTCATATATTTCCCTTTAAATTCAATTAGTTAAGTAACACACATACACACAAACACGACAATACTTACAATTTACCTTGTGCTGTTTGGAAATTGGAAAGTGCTTGAAGGGCTTGGTGAGCATTGTGAAAGTGGTTTTTGTTTTGCGGTTGAGATGTTGGACAGCTTAATTGGCTGTGCGCTACTGAAATGGTGTGAAGTAGTACTAGAAGTAGTAGTCCAAGTTGTGGTTGTTGTATAAGTCCAAGCACGAATTGAGTAACAGTGAAACATTCTGTTTATTCAACGCATTAGACCAAGCTTGCACGCACAGAGTTGCTCAATGACATTGTAGCCGTTTCGCGCCAAATGTTGTATAATCTTGATATTCAAAATTTACATAGTACCAGTAGCTAAGTAGACCCTCACAGTCACACACATTTACCCGATTGATACAGACAATTGATACAGACAGATATATGAAAAACTGTACAAACATTTTTACATTTTAAACACAATTTAAAATAAAATAAATTTGAGAATACAATATTATCGAATTGCAATGAGACTTTCAATCCAACTAATGATTTTTCCCACTAAATCTATCCTTAACTATCTTAATCTTTACTAATTCAATTTAATTTATTACTATTCTATATTTATCTCATCTATAGCCGAGGCTTTCCGGTTGCTTATTTATTTTCATCTCAAACTACAGACCTTGAGTTCGAATTGTTTTTTAAGGAAATTAGCAGACGCACAGGAAAAATTTCAGCTCGTTACTTCATGTCGGACGATGCAAACGCATTTTACAATGCCTGGACCAGAGTGATGGGGAAGCCAGGGGTAAAACTGTTGTGCTCATGGCACGTGCAACAGTCTTGGCTCAAACGGCTGAATGTGGTTGCAAACGAACATAAGAAACACGTATGGCGAAAGTTGCTTCAACTGCAGCACATCACAGATAAGGTACTCTTCGAGGTGAAGCTTGCTGAATTCAAAATGTTCTTAGATCAGAATGAAATAAGAACATTTTTGAAATATTTTGTGGATTACTATGAGAAGCGGAAGGAACAGTGGGCGTTGTGCTATAGGATAGGTTTAGTATATACCAACAACCATCTTGAATCTATGCATTCGTAAGTGTAACAAGTGATAGATATGATTTCTAAAGTGGCGCCATCTATCGTGCACATAAATAAATAATAAAATTCAATAGCTTAATGATTTTTATGTGACCTAGTGGCGCCATCTTTATTTCAAGAATATAACTATAATTTAAAATTAATTTTTCGTATAGAGTATTGAAGCGAAAGTTTTTTGGAATGAAGAAGAATGGACGTAGCTCTTCATTTGTTGTTGAAGATGACTCAAAATTACCACCAGAACAGGATCGTTAGAATTCTCAAACCAGAAGTTTCGCCAAAAGAAAAGGAAATCAGAAAGAGGCACGATGACGTTCGTAAAATCGTTATAAGTGGAAATGTAGATTGTCAACTAAGTGAAAACGTGAAGGTGGTGGAGGTCAAATTAAAGAAACAAGTGAAGAATGCAAAAAATGAAATTTGTACTGTAGAAGACAATGGACAAATTAGATTGAACGAACACTGTCAATGTCTCACTCAATGTACACTCACCTGTATTGATTGTAAGGTGTGCATTCACAAATTCACTTGTACTTGCTCTGACTGGGCAAAGTTTAATTTATGTTTACACATACATTTTTACTTAATTCTGTATCCACTAGATACATCACAACACATTAGCCTGAGTAGTGGTAACACCAACGAATTGACTATACACCAGAAGGCAATCAAATCACACACAATAGGTAAACTTAATCAGACAGTCAACACTGCTAAGCTACTGTATGAAGCAAAGGAGTATCTTCAAATGATACAAAAGAAACTAAATTATTGTAACGTAGAACAGTATCACAAACAACTACAAAAAATAGCATTTGAGGTACAAGAATATAACATGAATGATCACAGCTATTGCTCAACATTGACATTAGACACAGAGATAGCAAAACCTGGTAGAATGAAAAAACAAAAGACAAACATATTTAAATAGTATTTTGTGATTTATTGTTTAATAAAGTATCTTTTTGGGAATTCTATTTTTAGCAATTTCTTGTTATTCGAAATTCTAATTTTAAAATAATTACAAGACCACGAGCCCCGATAAATTGAAATTTTGTCTAATCAGGATTTATTAAAAGTTATTGAAAATAAATGCGAATAAATGAGTCCAAGTTCAACCAACACGTTAATTTCACGTTCTTGACGCAATTAAAATAGCATAGGCAAAGTTACATTGGCAACCCAAAGTATACCAACACTCACCACAATCCTCCCCACCCGTACGCGACGTGGCGGTTGCTACCGCAACCGCATCACGTCGCCACTCCACTAAATTTCGCAAGCTACTGTATTACTGTGCAAGCCACATTATGAATCCATTTGCATCAAAACCCATGAAGTGAGAGGATTGCACAAATCACACTCCATATTAAATCTCGCCCCACATTATACTTCCCCAGCCGTACGCGACGTGGCGGTTGCTGCCGCAACCGCATCACGTCGCCACTCCACTAAATTTCGCAAGCTACTGTATTACTGTGCAAGCCACATTATGAATCCATTTGCATCAAAACCCATGAAGTGAGAGGATTGCACAAATCACACTCCATATTAAATCTCGCCCAACATTATACTTCCCCACCCGTACGCGACGTGGCGGTTGCTACCGCAACCGCATCACGTCGCCACTCCACTAAATTTCGCAAGCTACTGTATTACTGTGCAAGCCACATTATGAATCCATTTGCATCAAAACCCATGAAGTGAGAGGATTGCACAAATCACACTCCATATTTAATCTCGCCCCACATTATACTTCCCCACCCGTACACGACGTGGCGGTTGCTGCCGCAACCGCTTCTCGTCGCCACTCCACTAAATTTCGCAAGCCACTTTATGAATCCAGTCGCATCTAACTATTTTCCAACGATTTTCCAAATTATCTACGTCGAAAACATATATTTAGCCACCTGTAAGGGAAATTCACTTCGCTTACACACCATAATAATTTAAATCAAAAATTAAATTAAGTTGGGAAAGTTCCCGAAAAAGTTCGGAAACTTCCCGGAAACTTTTCAAAATTTTCAAAATGCATTTGGGAAAGTTCCTGGGAAGTTTGAAAAATATTTCCGGAAACTTTCCCAAGGGTCCCAAGGTAATTGAATATATACCGGCGTATTCAGAAGTTTAGTGTCACTGATGCCGGGCATGCGCAAATGCAAGCATGCATCAATACTAATTTAGCGTTTCGCATTTCCATCGCTTAGATTGTCCATATCATTAGTTTATTGCAACGCAGCACCGATATGGAATTAATTTCATAAAATGCACACCTTTGTGAACATTTAGAGCTCACATGTGCAATACAAAAGCATGACAGAACCCTACCATAAGCCATCTAATCTTTGTATTTGAATCTAATTAAATTCGTGGCTGTGAAGACACATGCACAACTGCTAGAAATTTATGTCATGATTATTTTTCCTAGTCCCAAGAATCATAATCTTAAAAGACATTAGCTATATTGTCAAAGAAATAATCAGACTTTGCCATTTTAGTGTACTCGATATTCCAATCTTGGTATTTGAATTTTATTAAATTCGTGGCTGTGAAGACACATGCCCAACTGCTAGAAATTTATGTCAGGATTATTTTTCCTAGTCCCAAGAATCATAATCTTAAAAGACATTAGCTATATTGTCAAAGAAACAATCAGACATTGCCATTTTAGGGTTTGTCACCTAATCATACACGGTGCCCTGGGTGTGGAACACTTTGGACAGCGTGGATCTTATTATCACGCAGCCAACACCCAATTTAGAGAGTGGATCTTTTATTTCATACGCAAATTAATAATTTAGGACAACATTTGCACTACAAATGTGAACATCGAATCAAAATGTCACCTAATCATACTTGACACTATACAGTATTGACAAAACACACAATCTGCTCTCCCTCAGTCAACTCACAGTGAGAGAGTGGGAATACAAAAAGATTGTAGAGCATTAGAAAACGGGTGCAAAAGGTGGTAGAGCATGAAGAATTACTTTCATGGGATCGATATCTACAGATTAGACACTTTAATTAGCCAAAATGATCAAATCCTTGACCAATGGGATACAAAAAACAAACACACAATGTGCTCTCCCACAGTCAACACACTGTGAGTGGGGAATACAAAAGGATTGTAGAGCATTAGAAAAGGGGTGCAAAAGGTCGTAGAGCATGATGGGTTACCTTCATGTGATCAGTATCTACTGATTAGACACTTTTACTAGCCAAAATGATCAAATCCTCGACCAATGGGATTCGAAAAACAACAAAACTCCAACGTAAACATTGAGGAAACAAGTACGTGAACATATGCGATCATCGAAAAAAATCTCTATACCTTATTCATCCTCAAGTAATACACTAATTCTCGTAGATTCACTTCATTTCAACTAATTAAAACACCTAAGAGGGTGGTGGGTAGAGTAATACTCAAATACCAAACCAAAAACCAAAAATCTCCATCGTAAACATTGAGAAAACTCGTACGTGAACATTTGCGACCATCGAAAAAAATCGCTATACCTTATTCATCCTCAAGTAATACACTAATTCTCGTAGATTCACTTCATATCAATTAATTAAAACACCTAACAGGGTGGTGGGTAGAGTAATACTCAAATACCAAACCAAAAACCAAAAATCTCCAACGTAAACATTGAGGAAACTCGTACGTGAACATATGCGATCATCGAAAAAAATCTCTATACCTTATTCATCCTCAAGTAATACACTAATTCTCGTAGATTCACTTCATTTCAACTAATTAAAACACCTAAGAGGGTGGTGGGTAGAGTAATACTCAAATAATAAACCAAAAACCAAAAATCTCCAACGTAAACATTGAGAAAACTCGTACGTGAACATTTGCGACCATCGAAAAAAAATCGCTATACCTTATTCATCCTCAAGTAAGACACTAATTCTCGTAGATTCACTTCATATCAACTAATTAAAACACCTAAGAGGGTGGTGGGTAGAGTAATACTCAAATACCAAACCAAAAACCAAAAATCTCCAACGTAAACATTGAGAAAACTCGTACGTGAACATTTGCGACCATCGAAAAAAATCGCTATACGTTATTCATTCTCAAGTAATACACTAATTCTCGTAGATTCACTTCATATCAACTAATTAAAACACCTAACAGGGTGGTGGGTAGAGTAATACTCAAATAACAAACCAAAAACCAAAAATCTCCAACGTAAACATTGAGAAAACTCGTACGTGAACATATGCGATCATCGAAAAAAATCTCTATACCTTAATCATCCTCAAGTAATACACTAATTCTCGTAGATTCACTTCATTTCAACTAATTAAAACACCTAAAAAGGTGGTGGGTAGAGTAATACTCAAATAACAAACCAAAAACCAAAAATCTCCAACGTAAACATTGAGAAAACTCGTACGTGAACATTTGCGATCATCGAAAAAAATCGCTATACCTTATTCATCCTCAAGTAATACACTAATTCTCGTAGATTCACCTCAGATCAACTATTTAAAACACCTAAGAGGGTGGTGGGTAGAGTAATACTCAAATACCAAAAAAAAACCAAAAATCTCCAACGTAAACATTGAGGAAACTCGTACGTGAACATATGCGATCATCGAAAAAAATCTCTATACCTTATTCATCCTCAAGTAATACACTAATTCTCGTAGATTCACTTCATATCAACTAATTAAAACACCTAAGAGGGTGGTGGGTAGAGTAATACTCGAATACCAAACCAAAAACCAAAAATCTCCAACGTAAACATTGAGGAAACTCGTACGTGAACATTTGCGATCATCGAAAAAAATCGCTATACCTTATTCATCCTCAAGTAATACACTAATTCTCGTAGATTCACCTCAGATCAACTAATTAAAACACCTAAGAGGGTGGTGGGTAGAGTAATACTCAAATACCAAACCAAAAAACCAAAAATCTCCAACGTAAACATTGAGGAAATATATTGCCGGAAACTTTTTCTCGAGTTGACAAAGAAGTTGGGGATTGAATTTCTTTCGACACACACTCACACACAAACTGATGTGGTGATGATGATTTCCAATTAGCCAATTTCCATTGCCGATACCAAAAGTATCGTCTGTTTGATGAACAAGCTTAACTATAATATTGTTCTTTATAAGCTTTATAATATTCCAATCTTGGTATATGAAATCTATTAAATTCGTGGCTGTGAAGACACATGCACAACTGCTAGAAATTTATGTCAGGATTATTTTTCCAAGTCCCAAGAATCATAATCTTAAAAGACATTAGCTATATTGTCAAAGGAAAAATCAGACATTGCCATTTTAGTGTACTCGATATTCCAATCTTGGTATTTGAATTTTATTAAATTCGTGGCTGTGAAGACACATGCCCAACTGCTAGAAATTTATGTCAGGATTATTTTTCCTAGTCCCAAGAATCATAATCTTAAAAGACATTAGCTATATTGTCAAAGAAACAATCAGACATTGCCATTTTAGGGTTTGTCACCTAATCATACTCGGTGCCCTGGGTGTGGAACACTTTGGACAGCGTGGATCTTATTATCACGCAGCCAACACCCAATTTAGAGAGTGGATCTTTTATTTCATACGCAAATTAATAATTTAGGACAACATTTGCACTACAAATGTGAACATCGAATCAAAATGTCACCTAGTCATACTTGACACTATACAGTATTGACAAAACACACACTCTGCTCTCTCTCAGTTAACTCACAGTGAGTGGAGAATACAAACTTTGGACAACGTGGATCTTATTATCACGCCAGTATCAGCCAATACCCAATTTAGAGAGTGGATCTTTTATTTCATCCGCAAATTAACAATTTAGGACAACATTTGCACTAGAAAAGTGAACTTCGAATAAAAAAACTAGCATTTGATAGTTAAAAAGCTTTTCACCTAATCATACTAAAATGGCAATGTCTGATTGTTCCTTTGACAATATAGCTAATGTCTTTTAAGATTATGATTTTTGGGACTAGAAAAAATAATCCTGACATAAATTTCTAGCAGTTGGGCATGTGTCTTCACAGCCACGAATTTAATAAAATACAAATATAAAGATTGGAATATTGAGTACACTAAAATGGCAATGTCTGATTGTTCTTTTGACAATATAGCTAATGTCTTTTAAGATTATGATTCTGGGGACTAGGAAAAATAATCCTGACATAAATTTCTAGCAGTTGGGCATGTGTCTTCACAGCCACGAATTTAAGAAGATTCAAAGATACAAAGATTGGAATATTGAGTACACTTCATATCTACTAATTAAAACACATATAAGGACGGAGAATAGTGTAATACTCGAATACCAAACCAAAAACCATATACCATATACCAAATGCTCATTGGACACAGGCACACACTCATACACACTGATGTGATTGTCCATGGAATTAATTTCATAAAATGCACACCTCTGTGAACATTTAGAGCCTACATGAGCTATAGAAAAGCATGACACAACCCTACCATAAGCCAATCACTGATATTTTAATTGAAAAATGATTACACTAAAATGGCAATGTCTGATTGTTCCTTTGACAATATAGCTAATGTCTTTTAAGATTATGATTTTTGGGACTAGGAAAAATAATCCTGACATAAATTTCTAGCAGTTGGGCATGTGTCTTCACGGCCACGAATTTAATAGGATTCAAAAAACAAACACACAATGTGCTCTACCCCAGTCAACTCACAGAGAGTGAGTGGGAAAACAAAAAGATTGTAGAGCATTAAAAAACTTGTTCAAAAGGTGGTAGAGCATGATTATTAACCTTCATGGGTTCGATATCTACAGATTAGACACTTTAATTAGCCAAAATGATCAAATCCTCGACCAATAGGATTCAAAAAACAAACACACAATGTGCTCTACCCCAGTCAACTCACAGAGAGTGAGTGGGAAAACAAAAAGATTGTAGAGCATTAGAAAACTTGTTCAAAAGGTGGTAGAGCATGATGATTTACCTTCATGGGATCGGTATCTACAGATTAGACACTTTAATTAGCCAAAATGATCAAATCCTCGACCAATAGGATTCAAAAACAAATTGATCAACCACACACGGTGCCCTCTCTCTCTCTCAGTCAACTCACAGCGAGTGAGTGGGAATACAAAAAGATTGTAGAGCATGATAACTCTTCCTATGAGTGCCGCAACTGTTCCAATGAGTGCCGCAACTGTTCTAATGATGCCGCAACTGTTCCAATGAGTGCCGCAACTGTTCTTATGAGTTCCGCAACTGTTCCAATGAGTGCCGCAACTGTTCCAATGAGTGCCGCAACTGTTCTACCAGTCACAAAGTACTAGACCCGAGTTAATTATCTTCTGTACTGTGCAATATATCAAATCGACATGAGACAACAGTGGACATTGGAAGGAAAAATGTAATTTATATTAATTTTCAATTGAACAACCAGTCACAAAGTACTAGACCCGAGTTAATTATCTTCTGTACTGTGCAATATATCAAATCGACATGAGACAACAGTGGACATTGGAAGGAAAAATGTAATTTATATTAATTTTCAATTGAACAACCGGTCACAAAGTACTAGACCCGAGTTAATTATCTTCTGTACTGTGCAATATATCAAATCGACATGAGACAACAGTGGACATTGGAAGGAAAAATGTAATTTATATTAATTTTCAATTGAACAACCGGTCACAAAGTACTAGACCCGAGTTAATTGTCTTCTGTACTGTGCAATATATCAAATCGACATTAGACAACAGTGAACATTGGAAGGAAAAATGTAATTATAGATTTTTTAGTTATTTTCGCTCGGGAACTAACGCTTTTTAATGTATTTTTCCCATTGGGCGCCACGACACCTAAAAATTTGGTACATTTTAAGCCTTTCGGGGACGTCACTGTGGAAGTGGAGGAGGTGTATCTTTTGCCCACCAGCAAGGAGGGGCACTTGAATTGTAGAAGTTAGTGACGCAATCACATGTACTATGTGAAATGCCCATTTTTTGACCAAATGCGCAGAAAACCAAAAATCACACGTGAAATCAATTTCGAGCATGTTTGTGTGTTAAACTTCTGAATACGTTACTGTGCTCGTGTGTGTTTGTCTTATTTGTTGATAAATGCGTATTTTGAGTGAAAACAAACGTCATTTGTGGACGGTCTTGTTTACTGCTCGATGCTGCATAAACACATTGTTTTGTCAACAACGTGCTCAAATTAGGTTAGGTTTTCTTTTGTATACAAATTGGTGTTTTGGTTTTGGATTTCTGTACTGGAAGCGAAGCATATGATGTCATGTGAGCATCACTGAGCATTTATATGTAAAGTTGTGTTCATTTTTGCGATATCCTTGAAATTAGTTTTATTTTGGGGATTTTTGGATTGCACGCGAAATTGAAATTTGAAACATTTAATTAGTTTAGTAAGGACAAATCCATAAAAAAAGTTAATTGAAAATGTTCAGATCGAGAAAGTACATTCAAACGGCGAATTAAGAAGATGCGCGTTTTATGTTTTTCTTGTGAAATTAGATAGCGATCTATACTGCTAATTTGTTAATTTTGTAACATTTCTAAATTGTAAGTTTAACGATTGATGCGTTTGACCGAAAAGTGAACGAAGCAAAGCAATGAAGCAGCGAATGTATGTACACCGCGATGTGTAGTAGTCAAGGACATCAAAGTAAGAAGAAGAGAGAAAGCCGAGGTTATATAAGTTGCCACGAAAGTAAGAGAAATTTGTCAAGTTTTAAGTTGAGGTGTTGATTGCAGTGCACCTGGCTTGTTGACCAATCGATCTAGTCTGTTTGTGTAGTTCGTGTCGTCCGATTGACACCAGTGATGAACAGTTTCGACCCGATAAGCAAGTCTCAGTGGGTTCATGGATTCTGAAAGTCAAAGAATCGAGTGGGATCCAACAGAAGTCAAGCAGAAGTCATCATCATCATCAAAGAGTCACTTTTCCATCGTCAACGTTATCAATTGATTGAACCCGTATTTTTGTTGTATTCTAATCTCTATTGTGCAAATAAACAATTCCTCTATTCAACGAGACCTAGCATCGGTGGTAATCCAATTGGAACAGTTGTGGGGCGTCCAATTTGGATCTTCTCGGAGTGTGCTGGTGCTACTCGAGACCTACTGGGGTCGGAAGTTTCAAAAAGGCCCTAGAAGGACTAGCGGAAAGTTTCATCATTTTACCCTGGACCCGAGTCAAAGGGGCGTGTCTGGTTAGCGGGAAATTGACAAGTTTACAGGTCGGCAGGATACAGCAATCTGTGCTAGTCGCAACCGGAAGAAGCAGACCACCGAATTCTACACATCGAGATTATCAGCAAAGAAGTAAAATCTTCTGAATCTTTGTCTTATGAAGCAATTGCATAAGCAGTGGATGAAGTAACCTGTGTGTTTGTGTTTGTGTTTGTGGCAATCGCGAAGCCAACAACAACAACAATCAAACAACAAAGAAACGTTGAAAAACAAGAGAGAATTGATAAGTTCTCATAGTCAAACAACTAGGATCGAAAAAGCTAAGGTTTCTTCAAGGTGAAACCTAACCCAAGAATCCAAAATCAAAAATCAAGAATCAAGAATCAAGAATCAAGAATCAAGAATCAA
Organism: Rhizoglyphus robini; assembly: GCA_023373905.1. Classification (NCBI taxonomy): domain Eukaryota; kingdom Metazoa; phylum Arthropoda; class Arachnida; order Sarcoptiformes; family Acaridae; genus Rhizoglyphus; species Rhizoglyphus robini. Next base: position 114,464 of record JAKIJQ010000200.1, read on the forward strand.
GAATCAAGAACCAATAATCAAGAACCAACAATCAACAATTGGTGGTAGAAGTGTTTCCGCCAATTCAAGAATTGAGTTGTGGGGCAGAATCGATTCCTCCAAAAAAAAAGAAACAAGTTGTGGTGCAGAGTCGATTTCTCCTAAAAAAGGAACAAGTTGTGGAGCAGAATCGATTCCTCCTAAAAAAGAAACAAGTTGTGGTGCAGAGTCGATTTCTCCAAACTAACATTTACACACCTGAACAAGAAGTTGTGTAATGTGGTGAATAAAAAAGGCGATTTCTCCTAGGCATCAAGTATACAACTAAGGAAAGGGTTGTGCTGAAAAGTGGAGAGAAGCAGGATTCACCAAATCAACAATCGAGAAGAGGAGCAGAGTCGATTTCCTCTAATCATTAGACCAGTGCAAGAATCTATTCAAGAAGAGCTGCAAAAGTCGACATTTTGTAAACATAAGTACCCTTTACTAACAATGTCTAACAACCCAGAAATGTCTGATCCAATTGATGAAGTTGCTGTCGAGTTAGTTCGCGAGAGAGATTATGCACGAAAGTTTTTATGCAATTTTTTCGATCGAGTGAAAGATCATACTGGCGCATTAACTGATGAGTTGAATGAAAGGTTGAATGCTGCTAAAGTTCTCTATCAAGACACTGAAGAAAAAGTGAGTAAATTTTTGGAATTGCATAAACAATCTATTCTCCTAGATGCGGACGACCAGAATTCAGTCTTTGATAGTAAATTAGAATTTCTTGTTAATAAGTTTGCACTGAAAGTTAGCAGCAGTTGTGAATCTGGTCGGATTGTTGTTGATCAAGCAAGTAAAAATGACCAGGTGGTCGTATCGAAGTTTCATCATGGTTGGTTGAAACTTTTGAAGCCTTTTGATGGCGAATTTGAGAATTTTCCTGAATTTTGGGAGAATTTCAAAGACATGGTTCACGATACTGATCTTTCGAATCGCAGAAAGTTGACAATTCTTAAGTCTTTGTTGAATGATGATTCTCTTGTTCTTATTAGAAGTAAAGCAGGAAAAGATTATCAAAGTGCGATTCTTGTTTTGAAAGATTATTATTCCAATCAGTATCTAATTCGCAAAAATATTGAGAAAAGATTTGCGAATGAACCACGAGTTGTGTCTGAAAAAGACATTGAAGCATTTCGAAAATTGCTTGCAGTGATTAATAGCACTTATGAATTTCTAATTTCGATGGGTGCTAATGATGATTACTTGAATTTTGAATTTCGTCAGGAAGTTACAGAGAAAATTCCTGAGCATTCATTAGATATGTTTATCTCGACAAGCGGCGATGATCAACCAATTGGTGTTTTCTTGGCTTTCCTAAAATCCCGACTTAGTCAATTGGAACGAAAGGCTTTGATGTGCAAAACAGAAGCGTTCCAAACTAACAAGAATATTGATTTAGGAAAGGGAAAGCATGGTGATGGCAACCAAGTAAATTGCATGCGAGAGAAAGTTGTCCCCAAAACTAACGATTCTAACGGTGTGTGTATGTTTTGTGAAGGTTCACACTTTTCGATTTTCTGTAATAGCGAGCAAACATCAAAAGAGCGAGAAGTGATTAGAACAGATCTTAATCTTTGTAGAATTTGTTGCAGAAACAATCACACGACCAATGATTGTAAATCACCTTACACTTGCACAATTTGTCAAGGAAAACATTCGAAAGTGCTGTGTGATCAGTTATAGACAAGCAGCGACACCAATAGTTCATCGAATCAAGAATCGGACAACGAATCAAGTGAAGAATCTAACGTAGAAGTGTACGTAGTTGAAGTGGAGCAACCGAATTTGGTGCCTCCAATGAGAAGTGCATTGAAAATTGTGGAGCAATTTGTTGATGCAACAGTAGACACCGAGTCGGGTGTCAACATCAATAGCACAAGTTTGTGCTGTGAATTGAGTTTGTCATTCCAGAGTCAATCGCAAAAGTTTAAACAAGCATCGACGATGGCATCGTTTGTTGGCTTTGTGGAATTGGGCACTCAAATCGGCGAATTGGAGTTGCGAGTTCAGTATTTTGTTTTGGACACCGATCGCAAAGTATTCATCGTGGGCGTGGCGTCATATTCGATTTTCAATTGGAACAAAAAGTTGGCCTGAAAATGTACCAGAACCAAAATTCTAAGCTGACCCGAGTTTCAATGCCAATGGCCAATGGCATTCTACATGGTACAGATGGATTCCAGAGAGGAGTGGAGAGTAGATTTGTTCCAGAGAATTGACGTTACCGAACAAAACTTATGCACAAAAGTCAAAGTGTATTTGTTTCTTCAAGTGGTGATCTGAGTGTTGCAAACAGAATTGGCTACAATCCAGTGGTTCGCAAAGTAAAACAGAAAAAGTCACACGAATCGAGGTGCCATCGACCAGGTTCTCGTTTCATTGTGTGGACTTTACTCGTGGCGGTGTTTGGATTATTCTGGTTTGGTTTGTCCTCGAGAATGGATGTTCGACAAGTCCCGACAATGCAGAATGCAGAATCCAGATTGTTTCCTGAAAATGGAAAAGCCCGAACAGAACTTATGCACAAAAGTCAAAGTGTATTTGTTTCTTCAAGTGGTGATTGCAGTGGCGCATACATTGCCTGCAATCCAGCAAATCGTGAAGTGGATTTGCTCGAGCAGAAAAGTCACACGATTCCAAGTACAATCAGTCAAGCTCTTGTTTCATTGTATGGACTTTACTCGTAGTGCTGTATGGACTTTTCTGGATTGGATTGTCATCAAGAACGGATGTTGTACAGAACCTGACAGTGCAGAATGCAGAGACCAGATTTGTTCCTGAACAAGGACATGCCCGAGCAGAACTTTTGCACAAAAGTCAAAGTGCATTTGTTGTCACTAATAGTGATCGAGAGATCGAAAGCAGAATGCAACGAAGTACATTTATTCGTTCGCAAAAAGAAGTGAAACAGCAAGAGTCGAGTAGAGTGATTTTCAAACGATATGGCAATCATTTCAATGTGGACTCTTTTCGTGGTGCTGTTTGACCTATTTTGGTCTGGTTGGTCACCAGAATTGGACACCCGACAAGATCAAGTGCAGAAGCCAGCAGCAGGGAAGAGCGAGTCGTGATTCATCGAATGGATCGGACACGACAAAATTCTAGCCCTCAAGTTTGCGTGGTGTCATTGGAAATCAGCAAAAAAGAACCGGATGGAGCAGCCGTCGAAAGATTCTAGGCCCGGAGATTGCCTTGAATCATTCCAGTCAAGTGAAAATGTTCCGTTTGAGCATACGTCAAACGATTCTAAGCCCGGAAGTTGCCTTGGATCATTCCAGTCAAGTGAAAATGCTCCGTTTGAGCATACGTCAAACGATTCTAGGCCCGGAAGTTGCCTTGGATCATTCCAGTCAAGTGAAAATGCTCCGTTTGAGCATACGTCAAACGATTCTAGGCCCGGAAGTTGCCTTGGATCATTCCAGTAAAGTGAGAATGCTCCGTTTGAGCAGTCGTCAAACGATTCTAGGCCCGGAAGTTGCCTTGGATCATTCCAATCAAGTGAGAATGCTCCGTTCGAGCAGTCGTCAAACAATTCTAGGCCCGGAAGTTGCCTTGGAACATTCAAGTCAAGTGAAAATGCTCCGTTTGAGCATACGTCAAACGATTCTAGGCCCGGAAGTTGCCTTGGATCATTCCAGTAAAGTGAGAATGCCACATTCGAGCAGTCGTCAAACAATTCTAGGCCCGGAGATAGCCTCGAATCATTGAGGTTATGGAAGAAGAATAACCCGAAGGACCTAGTAGAGAGCAGTGCCTGCAAGAGGAAGTCGATCAATTGCAGTTTGCCTGTTTTGGAGCGCACAAGTCATCAGAAAAGTTATCGATTAATTAAAGTCATTCTAGAATCGATACAAGAAGTTCGTCGAGACAAATTTTCAACATTTGAGTACCCGTCGAATGAATGGTGGAACATCTATAAGGACGGACGAGTTTGCCTCAGTAAGTTGGAGATGGCGATTTGCCAAATGGAAAGTAACGTTCCAGCATGCAACATTGAAGAATAGAAGCATGTGAAGGAAACGGAAAGTCATCAAATGAAAGAGTCATCCAGAAGTAGAAGTTGACATTCAAAAAGTTGCAGTTGCTCAAGTGGATGGACGTTTGAATCGTCATTTGATTGTTTTGTAAGACCGATTGATTTTATTTAGTAGCTTTGAGTTTATGTTTGAAGTGAAAATAGACGAAGAAGTCTTTTAGTACTCTATTTTCTCTTTACCTAATTTTAGTTTGATTTGAAGCAGAAGTAGACGAAGAAGCTTTTTAGTACTCTATTTCTGATTTAGTAGATTTGATTATTCTAAAGTAATTTTGACATGAAGCCTTACACAATTACATTACAGCTAAAGTTAGACAAATTAGAATTACTAAAAATTTTGATTATGGAATCTTGTTTTTAGTAAGATTTTAGGCCCGGAGATGTAAAGTTGTGTTCATTTTTGCGATATCCTTGAAATTAGTTTTATTTTGGGGATTTATTGATTGCACCCGAAATTGAAATTCGAAACATTTAATTAGTTTAGTAAGGACAAATTCATAAAAAAGTTAATTGAAAATGTTCAGATCGAGAAAGTACATTCAAACGGCGAATTAAGCAGATGCGCGTTTTATGTTTTTCTTGTGAAATTAGATAGCGATCTATTACTGCTAATTTGTTAATTTTGTAACATTTCTAAATTGTAAGTTTAACGCTTGATGCGTTTGACCGAAAAGTGAACGAAGCAAAGCAATGAAGCAGCGAATGTATGTACACCGCGATGTGTAGTAGTCAAGGACATCAAAGTAAGAAGAAGAGAGAAAGCCGAAGTTATATAAGTTGTCACGAAAGTAAGAGAAGGTTGTCAAGTTTTAAGTTGAGGTGTTGATTGCAGTGCACCTAACTTGTTGGCCAATCGATCTAGTCTGTTTGAGTAGTTTGTGTCGTTCGATTGACACCAGTGATGAGCAGTTTCGACCCGATAAGCAAGTCTCAGTGGTTCCATCGATTCTGAAAGTCAAAGAACCGAGTGGGATCCAAAGAAGTCAAGCAGAAGTCATCATCATCATCAAAGAGTCACTTTTCCATCGTCAACGTTATCAATTGATTGAACCCGTATTTTTGTTGTATTCTAATCTCTATTGTGCAAATAAACAATTCCTCTATTCAACGAGACCTAGCATCGGTGGTAATCCAATTGGAACAGTTGTGGGGCGTCCAATTTGGATCTTCTCGGAGTGTGCTGGTGCTACTCGAGACCTACTGGGGTCGGAAGTTTCAAAAAGGCCCTGGAAGGACTAGCGGAAAGTTCCATCATTTTACCCTGGACCCGAGTCAAAGGGGCGTGTCTGGTTAGCGGGAAATTGACAAGTTTATATATATATCTTATATCTAATAGAATCAATCTTTGGTTTGCATTTCTGCATTGGAATGAAAAAGAAAAACGAATGCAATTGGAAATGGAATAAAATTGGCATTGCCCCACCATTAGCAATATAAAAACCACTTGCCACAACTCGTACGCAACAAATCTCCAGCTTCGTGAAGCATCGCCCTCTTTTTCCCCTGCAATATGACGGAAGATTGAACATTTCATTGTTTAATTCTAGGCCATTTTGATAGACGACAAAAACAGAACCAATGCCGCATTCTGTCCCGAATACATCTCAGTAAATGACTAGATCAGCATCGGGAAGGCAGCGTGAAGAACCATCTTCACTGTACTTTGCCGTTACAGTACTTTGTGCAGGATGAGCTGTAACGTCGCGTTGCGAGTTTGAGCTCTGAATTTCTACCTGTAACTCCAACTTCTAATAGACTCAATCGATCTCTCCACCAGTCAACTCAATAATCAGATACTAAACCGAAAAGTGACAACATGGAATTGATTATATACCCTTATACATGTAATCAGATTGTCCTACTAGAAGAACATGAGGAATAAAAACCATCAACCATCGAACCTGAACAATCCCGTGGCATTTGAAAATAGTCAACCACCATTGCCAGATGTAAACGTGGATACGACCTCAATGCTCAACGTGGCTCGTGTTCAATTCAATAATAAACCACATGTGATTGAAACTAAACAAGTTGACCACGAGTGGTGGACACTAGCATGAAGCAAACTCTGGCTCAACCTTCTATAATTGATACCGCCAACATTCAAAAAGTTAACAAGAATTACATTTCGAAAGGAGAATAAGACTTAAATAAGCAAAGGAGAAGATTAACAAACTGAAGTGATGGTCTGCTTCCTAAAGTTTTACACGGTGGTGAATCGATAATGCAAAAACGATCAAGGTGCTAACGGTGCTACATTGTTATATATCCGTGGATGTTATTTCGTAAGTTTTCTGGACAATCTATTTGCTCATATGACAAATATTGTTTTCCTCTATGCTAGACTTTGCCTACAACTAACTAGTAATAGTTATGATCATCATGATCATGTAGTTATATTGTGTCTTGTGAGCAAATGGCGAATGGAATCGTGCTTTGGTTTGAATTTCAACTGGAATGGACGCGTATTGTGTTCTGTGAGGAATTACCAAAAGGAATCTTGCCTTGTAGCTTTCCAGTGTGTTTTAGACTTGCCTTGGAACATGTTCATAACACGTATTGAAAATCGATGCAATATATTCTTGTAAAATCGAAGATTTCGACTATAGATTTTTTATTTTCTATATATTTAGAGTTGCTCTTGTAAATTAATAAAACATGCACAAACACATCTAACGCTTCTAAATTGATAAAACAAGAAAATTTAACGGGTAATTCATTTTCCAGTAAATAATAAAAAATCGTGCCCCAGGTGTAAATCCCGTCAATTGGAGATAACAATTTATGAACGTGATTCATTGAATAAGCCAAACTGTCAGTTTCAAAGAACAAATTTTCACTTAAACCAGACATTAAAAAGTATTATTCATTCATTTTGAGCGATTCTTCCGATATCGTTTAGTCAATGATTTGTAGTCAAGTCAGTACCATTATCAATAGCTTTAATTGACAAATATAATGTTTTTTGTGACGTCCCACATGACAGAATATCATTCATTACATTTCAGAAATGAACCAAAAAAGATATAACAAGAATCGTTGATTCTAAATAATTGCACATTGGATTATATGCTTATATTGGATTTTTTAAAAATTGTTTGAGCACGTATAATAAACAAACCGGTCCAATGCTTACAACTGCAAATTTGGAAAGAACTGTCAATCGATTGATTCACTTATCTACCTAAGTACCAATACATACTCATTATATGCAACACATATGCAACAATTCTTGCAGTTACACCTGGGGCACGATTTTTTATTATTTACTGGAAAATGAATTACCCGTTAAATTTTCTTGTTTTATCAATTTAGAAGCGTTAGATGTGTTTGTGCATGTTTTATTAATTTACAAGAGCAACTCTAAATATATAGATAATAAAAAATCTATAGTCGAAATCTTCGATTTTACAAGAATATATTTATATTAATTTTCAATTGAACAACCAGTCACAAAGTACTAGACCCGAGTTAATTATCTTCTGTACTGTGCAATATATCAAATCGACATGTGACAACAGTGGACATTGGAAGGAAAAATGTAATTTATATTAATTTTCAATTGAACAACCAGTCACAAAGTACTAGACCCGAGTTAATTTTCTTCTGTACTGTGCAATATATCAAATCGACATGAGACAACACTGGACATTGGAAGGAAAAATGTAATTTATATTCATTTTCAATTGAACAACCAGTCACAAAGTACTAGACCCGAGTTAATTGTCATTTACAATGTGCAATATATCAAATCGACATGAGACAACCGTGAACATTGGAAGGAAAAATGTAATTTATATTCATTTTCAATTGAACAACCAGTCACAAAGTACTAGACCCGAGTTAATTGTCATTTACAATGTGCAATATATCAAATCGACATGAGACAACAGTGAACATTGGAAGGAAAAATGTAATTTATATTCATTTTCAATTGAACAACCAGTCACAAAGTACTAGACCCGAGTTAATTGTCTTCTGTACTGTGCAATATATCAAATCGACATGAGACAACAGTGGACATTGGAAGGAAAAATGTAATTTATATTAATTTTCAATTGAACAACCAGTCACAAAGTACTAGACCCGAGTTAATTTTCTTCTGTACTGTGCAATATATCAAATCGACATGAGACAACACTGGACATTGGAAGGAAAAATGTAATTTATATTAATTTTCAATTGAACAACCAGTCACAAAGTACTAGACCCGAGTTAATTGTCTTCTGTACTGTGCAATATATCAAATCGACATGAGACAACACTGGACATTGGAAGGAAAAATGTAATTTATATTAATTTTCAATTGAACAACCAGTCACAAAGTACTAGACCCGAGTTAATTGTCTTCTGTACTGTGCAATATATCAAATCGACATGAGACAACAGTGGACATTGGAAGGAAAAATGTAATTTATATTAATTTTCAATTGAACAACCAGCCAATTTCCATCGCTTAGATTGTCCATATCATTAGTTTATCGCAACGCATCACCGATATGGAATAATTATCATCAAATGCACACCACTGTGAACATTTAGAGCCCACATGTGCCCTACATTAGACAAAGCATTACACAAACCAACCATAAGCCAATCATTGATATTTTAATTGATAAATGATTAAATTTTAAGCGTAGATTGTCCATATCATTAGTTTTGATGCAACGCAGCACCGATATGGAAATCTTTTCATAAAATGCACACCACTGTGAACATTTAGAGCCCACATGAGGTATACATTTGGTTGCGGCAATGGAATGGAATACAATGGAATACAATGGAAATTGGTTGAATCTAGCCAATTTCCATCTAGTCAATATGTTTGTATACAACTTTCGAGCATTGCTGTAGCAAAATACATGCGTGGGCCTATTGAATTTACTTGGGAATTATTTAGTTGGACCGTTTAACTTCAAAACTAGCCCAAATGGAACACTGAAATGTCCTTCCAAATACTAATGGGATTCAAAAACGAAAACACACAATGTGCTCTCTCCATCAGTCAACTCACAGTGAGTGGGGAACATAAAAGGTTTGTATACAACTTTCGAGCATTGCTGTAGCAAAATATATGCCTGGGCCTATTGAATTTACTTGGGCATTATTTAGTTGGACCGTTTAACTTCAAAACTAGCCCAAATGGAACACTGAAATGTCCTTCCAAATACTAATGGGATTCAAAAAACAAACATACAATGTGCTCTCTCCATCAGTCAACTCACAGTGAGTGGGGGAAAACAAAAAGATTGTAGAGCATTAGAAAACGGATGCAAAAGTTGGTAGAGCATGATGGGTTACCTTCATGGGATCGGTATCTACAGATTAGACACTTTAATTAGCCAAAATGATCAAATCCTCGACCAATAGGATTAAAAAAAACACACAATTTAATTTTTCGCTTTCGAGTACACTAAAATTGGCAATGTCTGATTGTTTCTTTGACAATATAGCTAATGTCTTTTAAGAATATGATTCTCGGGAATAGGAAAAATAATCCTGACATGTATTTCTAGCAGTTGTGCATGTGTCTTCACAGCCACGAATTTAATAAGATTCAAATACAAAGATTGGAATATCGAGTACACTAAAATGGCAATGTCTGATTGTTCCTTAGACAATATAGCTAATGTCTTTTAAGATTATGATTTTAGGGACGTTGAAAATAATCCTGACATAAATTCCTAGCAGTTGAGCATGTGTTTTCACAGCCACGAATTTAATAAGATTAAAAAAAACACACAATGTGCTCTACCTCAGTCAACTCACAGTGAGTGGGGAAAAACAAAAAGATTGTAGAGCATTAGAAAACGGGTGCAAACGGTGGTAAAGCATGAAGAATTACCTTCATGGGATCGGTATCTACTGATTAGACACTTTTATTAGCCAAAATGATCAAATCCTCGACCAATAGGATTCAAAAAACAAAAACACACACTCTGCTCACCTAATCATACACGGTGCCCTGGGTGTGGAAAACCTTGGACAACGTGGATCTTATTTTCACGCGGCCAACACCCAATTTAGAGAGTGGATCTTTTAATTTTATAAGCAAATTAACAATTTAGGACAACATTTGCACTATACCAAATACCAGTGAAATAAATAGTGAAATACCAAATAGCAAATGCTCATTGGACACAGACACACACTCACTCACTCACTGATGTGGTGATGATGACTGTTGTGCATTGTGACCAACCTGACAAAGGTAGTGTTACACAACCTTCATATGCCAAATGCTCATTGGACACAGACACACACTCACACACAAACTGATGTGGATGTGGTGATGATGATTTCCAATTAGCCAATTTCCATTGCCGATACCAAAAGTATCGTCTGTTTGATGAACAAGTTTATCTCGGCCATGAAAATTGGCCAGATTCAGCCAATTTCCATCGCTTAGATTGTCCATATCATTAGTTTATTGCAACGTAGCACCGATATGGAATTAATTTCATAAAATGCACACCTTTGTGAACATTTAGAGCTCACATGTGCAATACAAAAGCATGACAGAACCCTACCATAAGCCATCTAATCTTTGTATTTGAATCTAATTAAATTCGTGGCTGTGAAGACACATGCACAACTGCTAGAAATTTATGTCATGATTATTTTTCCTAGTCCCAAGAATCATAATCTTAAAAGACATTAGCTATATTGTCAAAGAAACAATCAGACATTGCCATTTTAGTGTACTCGATATTCCAATCTTGGTATTTGAATTTTATTAAATTCGTGGCTGTGAAGACACATGCCCAACTGCTAGAAATTTATGTCAGGATTATTTTTCCTAGTCCCAAGAATCATAATCTTAAAAGACATTAGCTATATTGTCAAAGAAACAATCAGACATTGCCATTTTAGGGTTTGTCACCTAATCATACACGGTGCCCTGGGTGTGGAACACTTTGGACAGCGTGGATCTTATTATCATGCAGCCAACACCCAATTTAGAGAGTGGATCTTTTATTTCATACGCAAATTAATAATTTAGGACAACATTTGCACTACAAATGTGAACATCGAATCAAAATGTCACCTAATCATACTTGACACTATACAGAATTAACAAAACACACACTCTGCTCTCCCTCAGTCAACTCACAGTGAGAGAGTGGGAATACAAAAAGATTGTAGAGCATTAGAAAACGGGTGCAACAGGTGGTAGAGCATGATGAAATACCTTCATGGGATCGCTATCTACTGATTAGACACTTTTACTAGCCAAAATGATCAAATCCTCGACCAATGGGATACAAAAAACAAATTGACCAACCACATACAGTGCCCTCCCTCAGTCAACTCACAGTGAGAGAGTGGGGGAATACAAAAAGATTGTAGAGCATAAGAAAACGGGTGCAAAAGGTGGTAGAGCATGAAGAATTACTTTCATGGGATCGATATCTACAGATTAGACACTTTAATTAGCCAAAATGATCAAATCCTCGACCAATGGGATACAAAAAACAACAAAACTCCAACGTAAACATTGAGGAAATATATTGCCGGAAACTTTTTCTCAAGTTGACAAAGAAGTTGGGGAATGAATTTCTTTCGACACACACTCACACACAAACTGATGTGGTGATGATGATTTCCAATTAGCCAATTTCCATTGCCGATACCAAAAGTATCGTCTGTTTGATGAACAAGTTTATCACGGCCATGGAAATTGGCCAGATTCAGCCAATTTCCATCGCTTAGATTGTCCATATCATTAGTTTATTGCAACGCAACACCGATATGGAATTAATATTATAAAATGCACCCCTTTGTGAACATTTAGAGCTCACATGTGCAATACAAAAGCATGACAGAACCCTACCATAAGCCATCTAATCTTTGTATTTGAATCTAATTAAATTCGTGGCTGTGAAGACACATGCACAACTGCTAGAAATTTATGAATTATATGAATAATTGATAAATGATTAGATTTTACGCGTAGATTGTCCATATCATTAGTTTTGATGCAACGCAGCACCGATATGGAAATCTTTTCATAAAATGCACACCTCTGTGAACATTTAGAGCCCACATGTGCCCTACAAAAGCATTACACAACCCTACCATAAGCCATAAACATGACAGTATTGACCAAACACACAATGTGCTCTACCTCAGTCAACTCACAGTGAGTGAGTGGGAATACAAAAAGATTGTAGAGCATAAGAAAACTTGTACAAAAGGTGGTAGAGCATGATGAACTAACTTCATGGAATCGGTATCTTCTGATTAGACACTTTTATTAGCCAAAATGATCAAATCCTCGACCAATAGGATTCAAAAACAAATTGACCAAACACACACAGTGCCCTCTCTCTCAGTTAACTCACAGTGAGTAGAGAATACAAACTTTGGACAACGTGGATCTTATTATCACGCAGCCAACACCCAATTTAGAGAGTGAATCTTTTATTTCATCCGCAAATTAACAATTTAGGACAACATTTGCACTAGAAAAGTGAACTTCGAATCAAAAAACTAGCATTTGATAGTTAAAAAGCTTTTCACCTAATCATACTAAAATGGCAATGTCTGATTGCTCCTTTGACAATATAGCTAAAGTCTTTTAAGATTATGATTCTTGGGACTAGAAAAAATAATCCTGACATAAATTTCTAGCAGTTGGGCATGTGTCTTCACAGCCACGAATTTAATAAAATTCAAATACCAAGATTGGAATATCGAGTACACTAAAATGGCCATGTCTGATTGTTCTTTTGACAATATAGCTAATGTCTTTTAAGATTATGATTTTTGAGACTAGGAAAAATAATCCTGACATAAATTCCTAGCAGTTGGGCATGTGTCTTCACAATGTGCTCTACCTCAGTCAACTCACAGTGAGTGGGGAAAAACAAAAAGATTGTAGAGCATTAGAAAACGGGTGCAAACGGTGGTAGAGCATGAAGAATTACCTTCATGGGATCGGTATCTACTGATTAGACATTTTTATTAGATAAAATGATCAAATCCTCGACCAATAGGATTCAAAAAACAAAAACACACACTCTGCTCACCTAATCATACACGGTGCCTAATCAGTAGATAGCGAACCCATGAAGGTAATTCATCATGCTCTACCACCTTTTGCGCCCGTTTTCTAATGCTCTACAAACTTTTTGTATTCCCCACTCACTGTGTGTTGACTGTGGGAGAGAGCACATTGTGTGTTTTCGTTTTTTAACCCCATTGGTCGAGGAATTGATCATTTTGGCTAATAGAAATGTCTAATCAGTAGATATCGATCCAATGAAGTTAGTTCACCATGCTCTACCACCTTTTGCGCCCGTTTTCTAATGCTCTACAAACTTTTTGTATTCCCCACTCACTGTGTGTTGACTGTGGGAGAGAGAGAGCTGAGCGTATGTTTGGTCAATTTGTTTTTTAACCCCATTGGTCGAGGATTTGAGCATTTTGTCTAATAGAAGTGTCTAATCAGTAGATATCGAACCCATGAAGGTAATTCATCATGCTCTACCACCTTTTGCGCCCGTTTTCTAATGCTCTACAAACTTTTTGTATTCCCCACTCACTGTGTGTTGACTGTGGGAGAGAGCACATTTTGGGGTTACCATTGGTCGAGGAATTGATCATTTTGGCTAATAGAAATGTCTAATCAGTAGATATCGATCCAATGAAGTTAGTTCACCATGCTCTACCACCTTTTGCGCCCGTTTTCCAATGCTCTACAATCTTTTTGTATTCCCCACTCACTGTGTGTTGACTGTGGGAGAGCAGAGTGTGTGTTTGGTCAATACTGTATAGGGTCAAGTATGTTTAGGTGACATTTTGATTCGATGTTCACATTTGTAGTGCAAATGTTGTCCTAAATTGTTAATTAGCGTATGAAATAAAAGATCCACTCTCTAAATTGGATGTTGGCTGCATGATAATAAGATCCACGTTGTCCATGGGTATCGTGTGTATTGTTTGTATTGACTCGTAGTAGATCGTATGGTTGGTTTGTGTAATGCTTTTGTAGGGCACATGTGGGCTCAAAATGTTCACAGTGGTGTGCATTTTATGAAACGAATTCCATATCGGTGCTGCGTTGCATCAAAACTAATGATATGGACAATCACATCAGTGTGTGTGTGTGAGTGTGTGCCTGTGTCCAATGAGCATTTGGTATATGAAGGTTGTGTTACACAACCCTCAATGTCAGGTACCGCAATGTTATTTGAGTATTACTCTACCCACCACCCTGTTAGGTGTTTTAATAAGTAGATATGAAGTGAATCTACGAGAATTAGTGTCTTACTTGAGGATAAATAAGGTATAGCGATGTTTTTCGATGGTCGCAAATGTTCACGTACGAGTTTTCTCAATGTTTACGTTGGAGATTTTTGGTTTTTGGTTTGGTATTCGAGTATTACTCTACCCACCACCCTGTTAGTTGTTTTAATAAGTAGATATGAAGTGAATCTACGAGAATTAGTGTCTTACTTGAAGATGAATAAGGTATAGCGATGTTTTTCGATAGTCGCAAATGTTCACGTACGAGTTTTCTCAATGTTTACGTTGGAGATTTTTGGTTTTTGGTTTGGTATTCGAGTATTACTCTACCCACCACCCTGTTAGGTGTTTTAATAAGGAGATATGAAGAGAATCTACGAGAATTAGTGTCTTACTTGAGGATGAATAAAGTATAGCGATGTTTTTCGATGGTCGCAAATGTTCACGTACGAGTTTTCTCAATGTTTACGTTGGAGATTTTTGGTTTTTGGTTTGGTATTCGAGTATTACTCTACCCACCACCCTGTTAGGTGTTTTAATAAGTAGATATGAAGTGAATCTACGAGAATTAGTGTCTTACTTGAAGATGAATAAGGTAAAACAGTTGCGGCACTGATTGGAACAGTTGCGGCACTCATTAAAACAGTTGCGGCACTGATTGGAACAGTTGCGGCAGTCATTAAAACAGTTGCGGCACAGATTGGAACAGTTGCGGCACTCATAGGAACAGTTGCGGCACTCCAAGGCACACAAAGGTCGTTTTAAACAACCTTCATATACCAAATGCTCATTGGACACACACACACTCACTCAATGATGTGGTGATGATGACTGTTGTGCATTGTGAACAACCTGACAAAGGTCGTTTTAAACAACCTTCATATACCAAATGCTCATTGGACACAGACACACACTCACTCACTAAAATGGCAAAATGGTAAAATGGCAATGTCTGATTGATCCTTTGACAATATAGCTAATGTCTTTTAAGATTATGATTCTGGGGACTAGGAAAAATAATCCTGACATAAATTTCTAGCAGTTGGGCAGTTGTCTTCACAGCCACGAATTTAATAAGATTCAAATACAAAGATTGGAATATTGAGTATATTAAAATGGCAATGTCTGATTGTTCCTTTGACAATATAGCTAATGTCTTTTAAGATTATGATTTTTGGGACTAGGAAAAATAATCCTGACATAAATTTCTAGCAGTTGGGCATGTGTTTTCACAGCCACGAATTTAATAAGATTCAAATAACAAACACACAATGTGCTCTACCTCAGTCAACTCACAGTGAGTGGGGAAAACAAAAAGATTGTAGAGCATTAGAAAACGGGTGCAAACGGTGGTAGAGCATGAAGAATTACCTTCATGGGATCGGTATCTACTGATTAGACACTTTTATTAGCCAAAATGATCAAATCCTCGACCAATAGGATTCAAAAAACACCCACACCATGTGCTCTCTCTCTCTTTCAGTCAACTCACAGTGAGTGGGGTTAAACAAAAACATTTGCGATCATCGAAAAAAATCGCTATACCTTATTCATCCTCAAGTAAGACAATAATTCTCGTAGATTCACTTCATATCTACTTATTAAAACACATAAGAGGGTGGTGGGTATAGTAATACTGGAATACCAAACCAAAAACCAAAAATCTCCAACGTAAACATTGAGGAAACTCGAATGTGAACATTTGCGACCATCGAAAAACATCGCTATACCTTATTCATCTTCAAGTAAGACACTAATTCTCGTAGATTCACTTCATATCTACTTATTAAAACAACTAACAGGGTGGTGGGTAGAGTAATATCTTGGAAATCGGCCTTCAGTAGCACAGGAATTTCCAGTCTCGTTGTCACTCAAAATAGTTTATTCTAGGCTAAGGTATATGAAAGAACTATGTACAGAAATATAAAGAGGATAGAAGGTAAAAACAGTATAAATAAGTACAACTAACAATGTCACAGGACAAAGTAGTGTACACGAGTAGAACAAATAGGTGACAGCCAGCAGATAGGCAACCTAAGGAAATACAAGGGAAAAGGTTAGCACGAGCAGGGGCATAACACTAGAATGGCTTACTAGAGTAAGACCATCACCCTCGGACTAACTAAGCAATGAACAGTAAAGACAGAAAGAATAAAGTCAGTACTGAACAGTTGCTCACAAGTGAGTGTCGAGGCAATGGCTGGAGATGGCTTTATATAGCAGACGATCGGTCACTTGTTCGAGGTAATCGTCACCAGAGGCAGTCACAGTCAACTCAGTGACGAGGCATCAACTAGACGAGTTCAATCTCGAGTTCATATTCATCGGTGACAAACTAAACTTGTCATCGATTTCCAACATAATACTCGAATACCAAACCAAAAAACCAAAAATTTCTAACGTAAACATTGAGAAAACTCGTACGTGAACATTTGCGACCATCGAAAAACATCGCTATACCTTATTCATCTTCAAGTAAGACACTAATTCTCGTAGATTCACTTCATATCTACTTATTAAAACAACTAACAGGGTGGTGGGTAGAGTAATACTCGAATACCATACCAAAAACCAAAAATCTCCAACGTAAACATTGAGAAAACTCGTACGTGAACATTTGCGACCATCGAAAAACATCGCTATACCTTATTCATCCTCAAGTAAGACACTAATTCTCGTAGATTCACTTCATATCTACTTATTAAAACACATAAGAGGGTGGTGGGTAGAGTAATACTCAAATAATAAACCAATATATTTCTGTAAAATCGAAGATTTCGACTATAGATTTTTTATTTTCCATTTATTTGAGTAGCGCTTGTAAATTAATAAAACATGCAAACACACCTAACGCTTCTAAATTGATAAAACAAGAAAATTGAACGGGTAATTCATTTTTTAGTAAATAATAAAAAATCGTGCCCCAGGTGCAACTGCAAGAATTGTTGCATATGTGTTGCATATAATGAGTATGTATTGGTACCTAGGTAAATAAGTGAACCAAGCGATTGACAGTTCTTTCCAAATTTGCAGTTGTGAGCATTGGACAGGTTTGTTTTTATACGTGCTCGAACAATTAGAAAACAAATCCAATATATGCATATAATCCAAGGTGCAACTATTTATAGTCAACGATTCTTGTGATATCTTATATGTCACAATTCTTGCCTTTATACCTGGGGTCCGAGTTTTTATTATTTTTTATAAGGTGTAACTGCGAGAATTGTGTCATATTTATTACCATCTATAATCCAATGGGCAACTATTTAGAATCAACGATTCTTATTATATCTTTTTTGGTTCATTTCTGACATGAAATGAATGATTGGCTTATTCAAGGAATCACATTCATAAATTGTTATCGCATTTTGACTTGTATTGCACCTGGGGCACGATTTTTTATTATTTACTGGAAAATGAATTACCCGTTCAATTTTCTTGTTTTATCAATTTAGAAGCGTTAGGTGTGTTTGCATGTTTTATTAATTTACAAGCGCTACTCAAATATATGGAAAATAAAAAATCTATAGTCGAAATCTTCGATTTTACAGAAATATATTGCATCGATTTTCAATACGTTTTATGAATATGTTGCCTTGCAAGGCAAGTTCAAAACACACTGAAAAGCTACAAGGCACGATTCCATTCGCCATTTGCTCACAAGACACAATATAGCTACATGATCATCATGATCATAACTATTACCAGATCGTTGTAGACAAAATCTAGCATACAGGAAAACAATATTTGTTATATTAGCAAATAGAATTTCTTTACGAAAACTTACGAAATAGCATCCACGGATTTATAAAAGTGTAGCACCGTTAGTTCCTTGTTTGTTTTTGCATAACCGATTTACCACCGCGTAAAAATTTTTGGAAGTAGGCCATCACTTCAGTTTGTTAATCTTCTCCTTTGCTTATTTAAGTCTTAGGCTCATTTCGAAATGTAATTCTTATTAACTTTTTGAATGTTGGCGGTATCAATTATAGAAGGTTGAGCCAGAGTTTGCTTCATGCTAGTGTCCACCACTCGTGGTCAACTTGTTTAGTTTCAATCACATGTGGTTTATTATTGAATTGAACACGAGCGGTCGTATCCACGTTCACATCAGGCAATGGTGGTTGACGGTTGTCTAATGTCACGGGATTGTTCAGGTTCGAAGGTTTTTATTCTTCAGGTTCTTCTAGTAAGACAATCTGATTATAAGGGTATACAATCAATTCCATTGTCATTGTCGTTGTCACTTTTCGGTTTAGTATCTGATTACGGAGTTGACTGGTTGAGAGATCGATTAAGTCGATTAGAAGTTGGGGTTACAGGTAGAAATTCAGAGTTCAAATTCACAACGCGACGTTACAGCTCATCCTTCTGTACTGTACTGTAGCGGCTGTAAAGTATGGTTAAGATGGTTCTTCATCTTGATTTCCCGATGCTGTTTCGTTTCCAGTGCAGAAATCCAAACTCCAAATCCAGAAAAAACAAGATTCCAATTTGTTCACAAAAGAACCTAACCTAATTTGAGCACGTTGTTGACAAAACAATGTGTTTATGCAGCATCGAGCAGTAAACAAGACCGTTCACAAATGACGTTTGTTTTCACTCAAAATACGCATTTGACAACAAATTAGACAAACACACACAAGCACAGCAACGTATTCAGAAGTTTAACACACAAACATGCGCAAACTCGATTTCACGTGTGATTTTTGGTCGTTTGCGCATCTGGGCAAAAACATGGGCATTTCACATAGTACATGTGATTGCGTCACTAACTTCTACAATTCAAGTGCTCCTCCTTGCTGGTGGGCAAAAGACACACCTCCTCCACTTCCACAATGACGTCCCCAAAAGGCTTAAAATGTACCAAATTTTTGTGGGCACTCGCGCCCAATGGGAGAAATACATTGAAAAGCGTCAGTCATACGAGCAGAAATAACTAAAAAATCTATAAAAACCAAAAATCTCCAACGTAAACATTGAGAAAACTCGTACGTGAACATTTGCGACCATCGAAAAAAATCGCTATACCTTATTCATCCTCAAGTAAGACACTAATTCTCGTAGATTCACTTCATATCAACTAATTAAAACACATAAGTTGGTGGTGGGTAGAGTAATACTCAAATACCAAACCAAAAACCAAAAATCTCCAACGTAAACATTGAGAAAACTCGTACGTGAACATTTGCGATCATCGAAAAAAATCGCGATACCTTATTCATCCTCAAGTAAGACACTAATTCTCGTAGATTCACTTTATATCAACTAATTAAAACACATAAGTTGGTGGTGGGTAGAGTAATACTCAAATAACAAACCAAAAACCAAAAATTTCCAACGTAAACATTGAGAAAACTCGTACGTGAACATTTGCGACCATCGAAAAACATCGCTATACCTTATTTATCCTCAAGTAAGACACTAATTCTCGTAGATTCACTTCATATCTACTTATTAAAACACCTAACAGGGTGGTGGGTAGAGTAATACTCAAATAACATTGCGGTACCTGACATTGAGGGTTGTGTAACATAACCTTCATATACCAAATGCTCATTGGACAAAGGCACACACTCACACACACACTGATGTGATTGTCCATATCATTAGTTTTGATGCAACGCAGCACCGATATGGAATTCGTTTCATAAAATGCACACATCTGTGAACATTTAGAGCCCACATTTGCCCTACAAAAGCATTACACAAACCAACCATAAGCCAATCATTGATATTTTAATTGAAAAATAATTAGATTTTACGCGTAGATTGTCCATATCATTAGTTTTGATGCAACTCAGCACCGATATGGAATTAGTTTCATAAAATGCACACCTCTGTGAACATTTTGAGCCCACATGTGCCCTACAAAAGCATTACACAAACCAACCATACGATCTACTACGAGTCAATACAAACAATACACACGATACCCATGGACAACGTGGATCTTATTATCACGCAGCCAACATCCAATTTAGAGAGTGGATCTTTTATTTCATACGCTAATTAACAATTTAGGACAACATTTGCACTACAAATGTGAACATCGAATCAAAATGTCACCTAATCATACTTGACCTTATACAGTATTGACCAAACACACACTCTGCTCTCCCACAGTCTACACACAGTGAGTGGGGAATACAAAAAGATTGTAGAGCATTAGAAAACGGGCGCAAAAAGTGGTAGAGCATGGTGAACTAACTTCATGGGATCGATATCTACTGATTAGACACTTCTATTAGCCAAAATGATCAAATCCTCGACCAATGGGGTTAAAAAACAAATTGACCAAACATACGCTCAGCTCTCTCTCTCCCACAGTCAACACACAGTGAGTGGGGAATACAAAAGCAATGGAAATTGGATGAATCTAGCCAATTTCCATGGCCGAGATAAGCTTGTTCATCAAATATCCGATACAATTGGTTGCGGCAATGGAAATTGGATGAATCTAGCCAATTTCCATGGCCGAGATATGCTTGATGAGTTGCGGCACTAATTAGAACAGTTGCGGCACAGATTGGAACAGTTGCAGCACTCATTAAAACAGTTGCAGCACTGATTTGAACAGTTGCGGCACTCATTAAAACAGTTGCGGCACTGATTGGAACAGTTGCGGCATTGATTGGAACAGTTGCGGCACTCATTAAAACAGTTGCGGCACTGATTGGAACAGTTGCGGCACTCATTAAAACAGTTGCGGCACTTATTGGAACAGTTGCGGCAGTCATTAAAACAGTTGCGGCACTGATTGGAACAGTTGCGGCACTCATAGGAACAGTTGCGGCACTCCAAGGCACACAAAGGTCGTTTTAAACAACCTTCATATACCAAATGCTCATTGGACACACACTCACTCACTCAATGATGTGGTGATGATGACTGTTGTGCATTGTGAACAACCTGACAAAGGTCGTTTTAAACAACCTTCATATACCAAATGCTCATTGGACACAGACACACACTCACTCACTAAAATGGCAAAATGGTAAAATGGCAATGTCTGATTGATCCTTTGACAATATAGCTAATGTCTTTTAAGATTATGATTCTGGGGACTAGGAAAAATAATCCTGACATAAATTTCTAGCAGTTGGGCATGTGTCTTCACAGCCACGAATTTAATAAGATTCAAAAAACAAACACACAATGTGCTCTACCTCAGTCAACTCACAGTGAGTGGGGAAAACAAAAAGATTGTAGAGCATTAGAAAACGGGTGCAAACGGTGGTAGAGCATGAAGAATTACCTTCATGGGATCGCTATCTACTGATTAGACACTTCTATTAGCCAAAATGATCAAATCCTCGACCAATGGGGTTAAAAAACAAATTGACCAAACATACGCTCAGCTCTCTCTCTCTCTCCCACAGTCAACACACAGTGAGTGGGGAATACAAAAGCAATGGAAATTGGATGAATCTAGCCAATTTCCATGGCCGAGATAAGCTTGTTCATCAAATATCCGATACAATTGGTTGCGGCAATGGAAATTGGATGAATCTAGCCAATTTCCATGGCCGAGATAAGCTTGATGAGTTTCGGCACTAATTAGAACAGTTGCGGCACTGATTGGAACAGTTGCAGCACTCATTAAAACAGTTGCGGCACTGATTGGAACAGTTGCGGCACTCATTAGAACAGTTGCGGCACTGATTGGAACAGTTGCGGCAGTCATTAAAACAGTTGCGGCACTGATTGGAACAGTTGCGGCACTCATTAAAACAGTTGCGGCATTGATTGGAACAGTTGCGGCACTCATTAAAACAGTTGCGGCACTGATTGGAACAGTTGCGGAACTCATTAAAACAGTTGCGGCACTCATTAAAACAGTTGCGGCACTGATTGGAACAGTTGCGGCACTGTTTGGAACAGTTGCGGCACTCATTAGAACAGTTTCGGCACTGATTAGAACAGTTGCGGCACTGATTGGAACAGTTGCGGCACTCATTAAAACAGTTGCGGCACTGATTGGAACAGTTGCGGCAGTCATTAAAACAGTTGCGGCACTGATTGGAACAGTTGCGGCACTCATAGGAACAGTTGCGGCACTCCAAGGCACACAAAGGTCGTTTTAAACAACCTTCATATACCAAATGCTCATTGGACACACACTCACTCACTCAATGATGTGGTGATGATTACTGTTGTGCATTGTGAACAACCTGACAAAGGTCGTTTTAAACAACCTTCATATACCAAATGCTCATTGGACACAGGCACACACTCACACACACACTGATGTGATTGTCCATATCATTAGTTTTGATGCAACGCAGCACCGATATGGAATTCGTTTCATAAAATGCACACTTCTGTGAACATTTTGAGCCCACATGTGCCCTACAAAAGCATTACACAAACCAACCATACGATCTACTACGAGTCAATACAAACAATACACACGATACCCATGGACAACGTGGATCTTATTTCCACGCTGCCAACACGCAAATTAGAGAGTGGATCTTTTAATTCATACGCAAATTAACAATTCAGGACAACATTTGCACTACAAATGTGAACATCGAATCAAAATGTCACCTAATCATACTTGACCCTATACAGTATTGACCAAACACAGAATGTGCTCTCTCCCACAGTCAACACACAGTGAGTGGGGAATACAAAAAGATTGTAGAGCATTAGAAAACGGATGCAAAAGGTGGTAGAGCATGGTGAACTACCTTCATGGGTTCGGTATCTACTGATTAGACACTTCTATTAGCCAAAATGATCAAATCCTCGACCAATGGGGTTAAAAAACGAAAACACACAATGTGCTCTCTCCCACAGTCAACACACAGTGAGTGGGGAATACAAAAAGATTGTAGAGCATTAGAAAACGGGTGCAAAAGGTGGTAGAGCATGATGAATTACCTTCATGGGTTCGCTATCTACTGATTAGACACTTCTATTAGCCAAAATGATCAAATCCTCGACCAATGGGGTTAAAAAACAAATTGACCAAACATACGCTCAGCTCTCTCTCTCTCTCCCACAGTCAACACACAGTGAGTGGGGAATACAAAAGCAATGGAAATTGGATGAATCTAGCCAATTTCCATGGCCGAGATAAGCTTGTTCATCAAATATCCAATACAATTAGTTGCGGCAATTGAAATTGGATGAATCTAGCCAATTTCCATGGCCGAGATATGCTTGATGAGTTGCGGCACTAATTAGAACAGTTGCGGCACAGATTGGAACAGTTGCAGCACTCATTAAAACAGTTGCGGCACTGATTGGAACAGTTGCGGCACTGATTGGAACAGTTGCGGCACTGATTAGAACAGTTGCGGCACTGATTGGAACAGTTCGGCACTGATTGGAACAGTTGCGGCACTCATTAAAACAGTTGCGGCACTGATTGGAACAGTTGCGTACCATAAGCCATCTAATCTTTGTATTTGAATCTAATTAAATTCGTGGCTGTGAAGACACATGCCCAACTGCTAGAAATTTATGTCAGGATTATTTTTCCTGGTCCCAAGAATCATAATCTTAAAAGACATTAGCTATATTGTCAAAGAAACAATCAGACATTGCCATTTTAGGGTTTGTCACCTAATCATACACGGTGCCCTGGGAGTGGAACACTTTGGACAGCGTGGATCTTATTATCATGCAGCCAACACCCAATTTAGAGAGTGGATCTTTTATTTCATACGCAAATTAATAATTTAGGACAACATTTGCACTACAAATGTGAACATCGAATCAAAATGTCACCTAATCATACTTGACACTATACAGTATTGACAAAACACACACTCTGCTCTCCCTCAGTCTACTCACAGTGAGAGAGTGGGAATACAAAAGGATTGTAGAGCATTAGAAAACGGGTGCAAAAGGTGGTAGAGCATGATGAAATACCTTCATGGGATCGCTATCTACTGATTAGACACTTTTACTAGCCAAAATGATCAAATCCTTGACCAATGGGATACAAAAAACAACAAAACTCCAACGTAAACATTGAGGAAATATATTGCCGGAAACTTTTTCTCAAGTTGACAAAGAAGTTGGGGAATGAATTTCTTTCGACACACACTCACACACAAACTGATGTGGTGATGATGATTTCCAATTAGCCAATTTCCATTGCCGATACCAAAAGTATCGTCTGTTTGATGAACAAGCTTATCTCGGTCATGGAAATTGGCCAGATTCAGCCAATTTCCATCGCTTAGATTGTCCATATCATTAGTTTATTGCAACGCAGCACCGATATGGAATTAATTTCATAAAATGCATTAACGCAAATTAATAATTTAGGACAACATTTGCACTACAAATGTGAACATCGAATCAAAATGTCACATAATCATACTTGACACTATACAGTATTGACAAAACACACACTCTGCTCTCCCTCAGTCAACTCACAGTGAGAGAGTGGGAATACAAAAAGATTGTAGAGCATTAGAAAACGGGTGCAAAAGGTGGTATAGCATGATGAAATACCTTCATGGGATCGCTATCTACTGATTAGATACTTTTACTAGCCAAAATGATCAAATCCTCGACCAATGGGATACAAAAACAAATTGACCAAACACACACTCTGCTCTCCCTCAGTCAACTCACAGTGAGAGAGTGGGAATACAAAAGGATTGTAGAGCATTAGAAAACGGGTGCAAAAGGTGGTAGAGCATGATGAAATACCTTCATGGGATCGCTATCTACTGATTAGACACTTTTACTAGCCAAAATGATCAAATCCTCGACCAATGGGATACAAATACAAATTGACCAACCACATACAGTGCCTCTCCCTCAGTCAACTCACAGTGAGAGAGTGGGGAATACAAAAAGATTGTAGAGCATTAGAAAACGGGTGCAAAAGGTGGTAGAGCATGATGGATTACTTTCATGGGATCGATATCTACAGATTAGACACTTTAATTAGCCAAAATGATCAAATCCTTGACCAATGGGAGTCAAAAAAACAAACACACAATGTGCTTTCCCACAGTCAACACACTGTGAGTGGGGAATACAAAAGATTGTAGAGCATTAGAAAACGGGTGCAAAAGGTGGTAGAGCATGACGGGTTACCTTCATGGGATCGGTATCTACAGATTAGACACTTTAATTAGCCAAAATGATCAAATCCTTGACCAATGGGATACAAAAAACAAACACACAATGTGCTCTCCCTCAGTCAACACACAGTGAGTGGGGGAATACAGAAAGATTGTAGAGCATTAGAAAACGGGTGCAAAAGGTGGTAGAGCATGACGGGTTACCTTCATGGGATCGGTATCTACAGATTAGACACTTTAATTAGCCAAAATGATCAAATCCTTGACCAATGGGATACAAAAAACAAACACTCAATGTGCTCTCTCCCTCAGTCAACACACAGTGAGTGGGGAATACAGAAAGATTGTAGAGCATTAGAAAACGGATGCAAAAGGTGGTAGAGCATGACGGGTTACCTTCATGGGATCGGTATCTACAGATTAGACACTTTAATTAGCCAAAATCATCATATCCTCGACCAATAGGATTCAAAAAACAAACACACAATGTGCTCTCTCTCTCTCAGTCAACACACAGTGAGTGGGGAACACGAAAGGTTTGTATTCAACTTTCGAGCATTTCTGCAGCAAAATATCTGCGTGGCACTAAGGAATTTACTTGGGCACTATTTAGTTGGACCGTTTAACTTCAAAACTATCCCAAATGGAACACTGAAATGTCCCACCAAATACTAGCTAGAGACATTCAAAAAACAAACACACAATGTGCTCTCTCTCTCTCTCTCTCAGTCAACACACAGTGAGTGGGGAACACGAAAAGTTTGTATTCAACTTTCGAGCATTGCTGCAGCAAAATATCTGCGTGGCACTATGGAATTTACTTGGGCACTATTTAGTTGGACCGTTTAACTTCAAAACTAGCCCAAATGGAACACTGAAATGTCCCACCAAATACTAGCTAGAGACATTTTTAAAATTACACTATGCTATTACGAGGCATTACACACAATACACACGATACTCATGGACAACGTGGATCTTATTATCACGCAGCCAACACCCAATTTAGAGAGTGGATCTTTTATTTCATACGCAAATTAACAATTTAGGACAACATTTGCACTACAAATGTGAACATGGAATCAAAATGTCACCTAATCATACTTGACACTATACAGTATTGACAAAACACACTATTTAGTTGGACCGTTTAACTTCAAAACTAGCCCAAATGGAACACTGAAATGTCCCGCCAAATACTAGCTAGAAACATTCAAAAAACCAAAACACACAATGTGCTCTCTCTCTCTCTCTCTCTCTCTCTCAGTCAACACACAGTGAGTGGGGAACACAAAAAGATTGTAGAGCATTAGAAAACGGGTGCAAAAGGTGTTAGAGCATGATTATTTACCTTCATGGGTTCGATATCTACAGATTAGACACTTTAATTAGCTAAAATGATCAAATCCTTGACCAATGGGATACAAAAAACATGCACAAACAATGTTTTTTTCCCTCAGTCAACCTGACATTGAAGGTTGTGTAACACAACCTTCATATACCAAATGCTCATTGGAAACACACTCACACACTCACTGATATGGTGATGATGATTTCCAATTAGCCAATTTCCATTGCCGATGTTGAGATATGTGATTCGGTTTGTCTGGAATTTTCCTGTACAGTCGAGAACATTCTAGAACATTTAGAACTAACTTGTAATGTATAGAAAGATCGAGAACATTCGAGATTGCAAAAGTAGAAACATGTAGAATTATCTAGAAGCAAACTTTTCCTGACGCTTCTCGAATGTTCTATGCTGTATATAAGCACTTGCTCTGACCGCACTTTGTTATCTCGTCTTGTTGAATAAACATCGAGCTCAAGTGATACTTGTGTATCTGTGATTCATGCGAATCAGTGGTCCTTGTGGACTCGAAGCGATCATCTTTGTGGATCTCTTTGTTCTTTGTGATTCCTGCGAATCTGTGGTCCGTGTGGACTCGAAGTGATCATCTTTGTGGATCTCTTTGTTTATGTGTGAAATTATCTTGTGCTTCAACACGTTATCAGCACGACGCCTATCAAGATGGAGCTGAATCCAGTGCCTCCACCCGTTTCGATGTCAACAGAATCCTGGTTACTTCTGGTACTGATCTTGATCATTACTACCTGGGTATGTCTCAACTATAAGTGGCAGCAGAAGCACTTGTCGAGCGTTGTCCCGATTGGTCAACCTGCTGCTGGCAACCAGAACCAGAATCCTGTAGTCCATGTGGATCCGGTGAACCCTGACTATCGTGTGAAGATGAGGGAATTGTCGGTTCCGAAGCTGAACGAGTACAACTTCAAGGTTTGGTACTGTTCTCTCTCGAATGCTTTGAAGTTTACCAGTTTGAGGTCTTGAACGCGAATTCGGCTTATGAAGCCATGGAATTTCTTCGAGGTATCTACGACCGAGAATACGAAGAGAAACGTCGCCAGGTTGAGGAACAAATCCGATCGATGCGATTGGGTAACTCGGACAAGTTGGAGGACCACCTGAAGGAACTGGAATTGAAAGTCCAACTCTTCAAGCGACTTGGTGGTGAGATGAGCGAAAAGTCTCACATCCATTATTTGGTGGGTTCTCTGACCGGCGATCTGGCCTCGATCAAGCACACCTTGATCAGTTACGATACGATTGACAAGGTCAAGGCTCATCTCCGCTACATGATTAATGAAACCCGACGAACCAAGGATGGTCCAAAGGAGAACATCTTCCTCGTAAAGAACAAGACCAAGAACGGCCATTCTGGTTCTGGACCCAACCTACGTCGGTGCTACCGCTGCCAAGAAACTGGTCACATTGCCAGATTTTGTACTGCCCCATTGCCTGTAACTCCTTCAACTTCGAATAAAGATACTTCCCGTTCTTACTCTCGTGGAAATATTTGGATCATCGACTCAGGAACCGGGAAAAATTACATCAACAATGCGAATATGGTGGAATGGAGTGACAAGGTTGAAGAATCCCTTGTATCACTAGCTGATGGTTCGGTGTCACGTGTCTATGGAACTGGGAACATTCAACTTCCAAGTGGTCTGCAATTAGAAAACGTGAGATTTGCTCCAGACTTTGACACGAACCTAATCTCGGTCAGCCAACTCACTCGACAAGGTTACCAAGTGCATTTTGATGAGAATAAAGCTACAGTGTACAAACAGGGAAAAGTGTACCTCACTGCTGAACGGATAAACGACCTTTACCGGTACATCCAACCTAACGATTCTGCTTTGAGTGTCAAGAAACTTGATTGGCACAGCAGATTTGGACATCCGGGTGCAGATAAAATGGTGGATTTGAAGAAGCTGTTCCCGGAATTGGAGTTGACTCACCCGGAAAATTGTGAAACCTGTTTGAGAACCAAGCTTCACCAGTTGCCCTACCGATCATCAGAGAGTCGCAAAAGTGAACCTTTGGAATTGCTTCACACCGATCTGTGTGGACCAATGCGGACAACTGGGTTTGATGGTAGCCGTAACTTTGTCCTCTTTGTGGATGACTACTCCAAGTACATTGAGGTTTTCTTACTGAAGGGAAAGTCATCTTCTGAAGTGCTAGAGGCCTTTACTGAGTTCAAATCACGAATGGAAAATCAATTGGACCGAAAGATCAAGAATGTTCGCAGTGACAATGGTGGTGAATTCTCGGGCTATTTTGGAGAATACCTGACCGAACATGGGATTCAGATCCAACATTCAGTGCCTTTCTGCCATCAACAGAATGGTACAGCTGAACGAACAATCCAGAAAGTGGTGACCATTGCCAGAGCACTGATGTTCGATAGTTGTGTGCCGGCTCGATACTGGC
The DNA here is from genome assembly GCA_023373905.1 of Rhizoglyphus robini. Taxonomy (NCBI): domain Eukaryota; kingdom Metazoa; phylum Arthropoda; class Arachnida; order Sarcoptiformes; family Acaridae; genus Rhizoglyphus; species Rhizoglyphus robini. The sequence goes on from JAKIJQ010000200.1 coordinate 143,628, forward strand.
CACTGGCATTGAAGGCTGCGGTTTACCTCGCTAATCGATGGCCACATGACTCATTGGATGGCCAAGTCCCATTCAAAATATTGTTTCCCAGAGAAGACGATGGCGTCAAGAAAATGCACATTTTTGGATCAGTCGCCTATCGTTGGATTCATCATGAGAAGAGGTTGCGTGATAAGTTCGACCCAACATCTGAGAAAATGGTCTTTGTGGGGTATGCGCCCAATGCTGATGCTTATCTCTTGTTGAATCCTGAGACTGGTGCTGTTATTCCAGAACGCAACGTAAAGATCATTGATGGGGTCTTTCCGTTCTGCGAGAAGAAAGAACAAAATGATGATTGTCAATGTAAAGAGAAAGAAGAATGCAGGGCAACTTGTGTCTTCCCGGAGGATTTGTTTACAGAGATTGAAGTTGTGATTCCCCAACCAGGGGGTGCAAATTCCTCGTCGGTTCTATCTACGACATCATCTGGTGGTGGTCATCAACCTGGCGTTGATAACTCTGGTGGAAGTGGATCATTAAGAAATGACAACATTGATGAACAACCCGAACGATCGTCCAACAACAATGATGGTGATGCTGACGATCACGGCAAAACTGAACATTCAGGGGAAAGTGTTTCTGACCAACCAATCGTACAACTTCCAGTTGGTCATACCTCTCCCAAGACAGTATCGACAACATCACAAGTGAACGCCCGGAAACCTGCGAGTGATGGTGGTTTATTACAAACTATTCTCAAGAAGATCTCAGAAAAAGTATCATCAAATTATAAATCATCAGAGGATTTATCAGATGATGAAGAAGAGTTCTTCGATGCTGAGGAAGTGCATAGTTTGGAAGATAAAACCAAACTAGGAACCAGCACTGATGAAACCATCATTGAGGAAACAAGTTCTGAGAGACCCAGTACTGATGCAACCAGCACTGATGAAACCGGCTCTGGTGAAACCAGCACTGATGGAACCGGCTCTGGTGAAACCAGCACTGATGGAACCGGCTCTGATGGAACCAGCACTGATGAAACCGGCTCTGGTGAAACCAGCACTGATGGAACCGCCTCTGATGGAACCAGCACTGATGAAACCGGCTCTGGTGAAACCAGCACTGATGGAACCGGCTCTGGTGGAACCAGCATTGAGAGAACCAGCTCAATTGAAGTCATTCCAACGACCAGTGTAGTGACACAGAGTGAACCATCAACCCTACGTCGTTCAACTCGAGAAAACATTGGCAAGCCTCCAGAGCGATTCGGTGAATATGATTTCACTGGACTGGCAACCGAGTTGAAACAGCTCAGCTTCAAAGAAGTGAGAATTCCGACAACTTATGAAGAAGCAATGAGTGATCTTCATTACTCAAAGTACTGGCAAGATGCCACCAACGATGAGATCAAGTCTTTAATGGAACATCAAGTGTTCGACATTGTGGATGAAGAACCAGCAAAGAAGCCCATCACCACCAAGTGGGTCTTTGACATTAAGAAGAAAGCAAACGGACTGATTGAGCGGTTTAAAGCCAGACTCGTAGCTCGTGGATTCTGCCAGAAGAAGGGCATCGACTACGAAGAAACCTTCTCTCCTGTCGTCTCGTTTGCCTCAATCCGTTTATTATTGACCATCGCAGGAATGCTGAAACTGCATGTCCATCAGGTGGACATCAAGACGGCCTTCCTCAATGGTGACATTGATAAGGAAATCTATGTGAGGCCACCACCTGGGTATGTCGAACCAGGGAAGGTGTGGAAGTTGAGGAAATCTCTCTACGGGTTAAAGCAGGCTCCAAAATGTTGGTTCAAGAAGATGAATTTCATCTTCGCAAAGATGGGATTCTACCCGACAAAATCTGAACGCTGTATCTACGTTCGTAAAGAAGGCGGCAAGACCAGCTACTTATTAGTGTATGTGGATGATATACTAATTTTTGCTGAAGATCTGTATACCATCGAGGAAATAAAGAAACAACTCAAGGAACTCCTGGAAGTGCGAGATATGGGACCGATTGGACGGTTTCTTGGCGTTGAATTCGAAAGAAGTCAAAACCAAGAGTACATCACTATGTCTCAAGAGTCGTACATCGATGACATGGCTGAAAGATTCGGAATATCTGATTCGACACCTGAGAAATCATTGCAATCACTTGAGGATCTTGATTTCACCAATGACCCAGTGGACGAATCAATGCCAGTTCGAAGCATCATCGGTGGATTGTTGTATATCGCAAACATGACTCGACCAGACATTTCAGTTTCTGTTAGTCTTCTATCGAGACATCTTCATCGTCCATCTCATCGACTGTTCAAGTACTGCAAGAAGGTACTCAACTATCTGCAATCCACAAAAGTGAAGAAGCTGCATCTAGGGAATCTTGACCAGTCAAACTTGTTGGCCTATGTCGATGCCAATTTTGCACCAAAGGGTGACCGGAAATCACAATCAGGAGCTGTATTCAGATTCTGTGGTAGTTCTGTCCATTGGTTCAGCAAGAAGCAAAAGACAGTGAGTACGTCTACGACCGAAGCCGAATATATCGCCTTGGCTGCGGCAACTAACGAAGTCCTGTGGTTCCAGAACCTGTTGGAAGAGTTATCCATTCCTGTGCAGTACCCAACAGTGATCCACGAGGACAACCAACCAACCGTTCAAGTGTCTACCAACCAGAAGAATAATTCGATGGCAAAGCACATTGACACCAAGTTGCATGCATTGCAAGACTATATTCTCAAGGGTTACATCGATGTCCAGTGGACGCCTACTCGGAAGCAGCTTGCCGATGGATTAACCAAAGTGACTTCATCAACTCGTGATTCTGATCAACTTCTTGGAATTCAGACATCACCTAATCAGGGGGTGTGTTGAGATATGTGATTCGGTTTGTCTGGAATTTTCCTGTACAGTCGAGAACATTCTAGAACATTTAGAACTAACTTGTAATGTATAGAAAGATCGAGAACATTCGAGATTGCAAAAGTAGAAACATGTAGAATTATCTAGAAGCAAACTTTTCCTGACGCTTCTCGAATGTTCTATGCTGTATATAAGCACTTGCTCTGACCGCACTTTGTTATCTCGTCTTGTTGAATAAACATCGAGCTCAAGTGATACTTGTGTATCTGTGATTCATGCGAATCAGTGGTCCTTGTGGACTCGAAGCGATCATCTTTGTGGATTTCTTTGTTCTTTGTGATTCCTGCGAATCTGTGGTCCGTGTGGACTCGAAGCGATCATCTTTATGGATCTCTTTGTTTGTGTGTGAAATTATCTTGTGCTTCAACAGCCGATACCAAAAGTATCGTCTGTTTGATGAACAAGTTTATCTCGTCCTTGGAAATTGGCTAGATTCAGCCAATTTCCATCGCTTTGATCGTCCATATCATTAGATTTGATGCAAGCCAGCACCGATATGGAATTATTATCATCAAATTCACACCTTTGTGAACATTTAGAGCCCACATGAGCAATACAAAAGCATAACACAACCCTACCATAAGCGAATCAATAATATTTTAATTGAAAACTGATTAGATATTTCGAATTGATCGTCCATATCATTAGATTTGATGCAAGCCAGCACCGATATGGAATTATTATCATCAAATTAACACCTTTGTGAACATTTAGAGACCACATGAGCAATACAAAAGCATAACACAACCCTACCATAAGCGAATCAATGATATTTTAATTGAAAACTGATTAGATATTTCGAATTGAACGTCCATATCATTAGATTTGATGCAAGCCAGCACCGATATGGAATTATTATCATCAAATTAACACCTTTGTGAACATTTAGAGCCCACATGAGCAATACAAAAGCATAACACAACCCTACCATAAGCGAATCAATGATATTTTAATTGAAAACTGATTAGATATTTCGCATTGATCGTCCATATCATTAGATTTGATGCAAGCCAGCACCGATATGGAATTCATCTCATAAAATGCACACATTTGTGAACATTTAGAGACCACATGAGCAATACAAAAGCATTACACAACCCTACCATTAGCCATCTTTGAAAATGCGAGTCAATATCTTTGTATACAACTTTCGAGCATTGCTGCAGCAAAATATCTGCATGGCACTATTGAATTTACTTGGGCACTATTTAGTTGGACCGTTTAACTTCAAAACTAGCCCAAATGGAACACTGAAATGTCCTGCCAAATACTAATGGGATTCAAAAAACAAACACATAATGTGCTCTCCCTCTGTCAACTCACAGTGAGTGGGGAACACAAAATGTTTGTATACAACTTTCGAGCATTGCTGTAGCAAAATATCTGCGTGGCACTATTGAATTTACTTGGGCACTATTTAGTTGGACCGTTTAACTTCAAAACTAGCCCAAATGGAACACTGAAATGTCCTTCCAAATACTAATGGGATACAAAAAACGAAAACACACAATGTGCTCTCCCTCTGTCAACTCACAGTGAGTGGGGGAAAACAAAAAGATTGTAGAGCATTATAAAGCGGGTGCAAAAGGTGGTAGAGCATGAAGAATTACCTTCATGGAATCGGCATCTACAGATTAGACACTTTAATTAGCCAAAATGATCAAATCCTTGACCAATGGGATACAAAAAACAAACACACAATGTGCTCTCTCCCTCAGTTAACACACAGTGAGTGGTGAATACAGAAAGATTGTAGAGCATTAGAAAACGGATGCAAAAGGTGGTAGAGCATGACGGGTTACCTTCATGGGATCGGTATCTACAGATTAGACACTTTAATTAGCCAAAATCATCATATCCTCGACCAATAGGTTTCAAAAAACAAACACACAATGTGCTCTCTCTCTCTCTCTCAGCCAACACACAGTGAGTGGGGAACACGAAAGGTTTGTATTCAACTTTCGAGCATTGCTGCAGCAAAATATCTGCGTGGCACTATGGAATTTACTTGGGCACTATTTAGTTGGACCGTTTAACTTCAAAACTAGCCCAAATGGAACACTGAAATGTCCCACCAAATACTAGCTAGAGACATTTTTAAAATTACACTATGCTATTACGAGGCATTACACACAATACACACGATACTCATGGACAACGTGGATCTTATTATCACGCAGCCAACACCCAATTTAGAGAGTGGATCTTTTATTTCATACGCAAATTAACAATTTAGGACAACATTTGCACTACAAATGTGAACATGGAATCAAAATGTCACCTAATCATACTTGACACTATACAGTATTGACAAAACACACAATGTGCTCTCTCTCTCTCTCTTTCAGTCAACACACAGTGAGTGGGGGAAAACAAAAAGATTGTAGAGCATTGGAAAACGTGTGCAAAAGGTGGTAGAGCATGATGAATTACCTTCATGTGTCCAATGAGCATTTGGTATATGAAGGTTGTTTAAAACGACCTTTGTGTGCCTTGGAGTGCCGCAACTGTTCCTATGAGTGCCGCAACTGTTCCAATCAGTGCCGCAACTGTTTTAATGACTGCCGCAACTGTTCCAATCAGTGCCGCAACTGTTTTAATGAGTGCCGCAACTGTTCCAATCAGTGCCGCAACTGTTTTAATGAGTGCCGCAACTGTTCCAATCAGTGCCGCAACTGTTCTAATTAGTGCCGCAACTCATCAAGCTTATCTCGGCCATGGAAATTGGCTAGATTCATCCAATTTCCATTGCTTTTGTATTCCCCACTCACTGTGTGTTGACTGTGGGGAGAGAGAGAGAGCTGAGCGTATGTTTGGTCAATTTGTTTTTTAACCCCATTGGTCGAGGATTTGATCATTTTGGCTAATAGAAGTGTCTAATCAGTAGATAGCGAACCCATGAAGGTAATTCATCATGCTCTACCACCTTTTGCGCCCGTTTTCTAATGCTCTACAAACTTTTTGTATTCCCCACTCACTGTGTGTTGACTGTGGGAGAGCACATTGTGTGTTTGTTTTTTGAATCTTATTAAATTCGTGGCTGTGACGACACATGCCCAACTGCTAGAAATTTATGTCAGGATTATTTTTCCTAGTCCCAAAAATCATAATCTTAAAAGACATTAGCAATATTGTCAAAGGAACAATCAGACATTGCCATTTTAGTATACTCAATATTCCAATCTTTGTATTTGAATCTTATTAAATTCGTGGCTGTGAAGACACATGCCCAACTGCTAGAAATTTATGTCAGGATTATTTTTCCTAGTCCCCAGAATCATAATCTTAAAAGACATTAGCTATATTGTCAAAGGATCAATCAGACATTGCCATTTTACCATTTTGCCATTTTAGTGAGTGAGTGTGTGTCTGTGTCCAATGATCATTTGGTATATGAAGGTTGTTTAAAACGACCTTTGTCAGGTTGTTCACAATGCACAACAGTCATCATCATCACATCATTGAGTGAGTGAGTGTGTGTCCAATGAGCATTTGGTATATGAAGGTTGTTTAAAAACGACCTTTGTGTGCCTTGGAGTGCCGCAACTGTTCCTATGAGTGCCGCAACTGTTTTAATGACTGCCGCAACTGTTCCAATCAGTGCCGCAACTCATCCTCGTACGGATACTCGGAGTATCAGTACGAGGATAACTCATCCTATCAGTGCCGCAACTGTTCCTATGACTCAATATTCCAAACTATTGTATTTGAATCTTATTTAATTCGTGGCTGTTACGACCCATGCCCAACTGCTAGAAATTTATGTCAGGATTATTTTTCCTAGTCCCAAAAATCATAATCTTAAAAGACATTAGCTATATTGTCAAAGGAACAATCAGACATTGCCATTTTAGTGTACTCAATATTACAAACTATTGTATTTGAATCTTATTAAATTCGTGGCTGTGAAGACACATGCCCAACTGTTAGAAATTTATGTCAGGATTATTTTTCCTAGTCCCCAGAATCATAATCTTAAAAGACATTAGCTATATTGTCAAAGGATCAATCAGACATTGCCATTTTACCATTTTGCCATTTTAGTGAGTGAGTGTGTGTCTGTGTCCAATGAGCATTTGGTATATGAAGGTTGTTTAAAACGACCTTTGTCAGGTTGTTCACAATGCACAACAGTCATCATCACCACATCATTGAGTGAGTGAGTGTGTGTCCAATGAGCATTTGGTATATGAAGGTTGTTTAAAACGACCTTTGTGTGCCTTGGAGTGCCGCAACTGTTCCTATGAGTGCCGCAACTGTTCCAATCAGTGCCGCAACTGTTTTAATGACTGCCGCAACTGTTCCAATCAGTGCCGCAACTGTTTTAATGAGTGCCGCAACTGTTCCAATCAGTGCCGCAACTGTTTTAATGAGTGCCGCAACTGTTCCAATGAGTGCCGCAACTGTTACAATCAGTGCCGCAACTGTTTTAATGAGTGCCGCAACTGTTCCAATCAGTGCCGCAACTGTTCTAATTAGTGCCGCAACTCATCAAGCTTATCTCGGCCATGGAAATTGGCTAGATTCATCCAATTTCCATTGCCGCAACCAATTGTATCGGATATTTGATGAACAAGCTTATCTCGGCCATGGAAATTGGCTAGATTCATCCAATTTCCATTGCTTTTGTATTCCCCACTCACTGTGTGTTGACTGTGGGAGAGAGAGAGAGCTGAGCGTATGTTTGGTCAATTTGTTTTTTTAACCCCATTGGTCGAGGATTTGATCATTTTGGCTAATAGAAGTGTCTAATCAGTAGATAGCGAACCCATGAAGGTAATTCATCATGCTCTACCACCTTTTGCGCCCGTTTTCTAATGCTCTACAAACTTTTTGTATTCCCCACTCACTGTGTGTTGACTGTGGGAGAGCACATTGTGTGTTTGTTTTTTGAATCTTATATAAATTCGTGGCTGTGAAGACACATGCCCAACTGCTAGAAATTTATGTCAGGATTATTTTTCCTAGTCCCCAGAATCATAATCTTAAAAGACATTAGCTATATTGTCAAAGTAACAATCAGACATTGCCATTTTAGTATACTCAATATTCCAATCTTTGTATTTGAATCTTATTAAATTCGTGGCTGTGAAGACACATGCCCAACTGCTAGAAATTTATGTCAGGATTATTTTTCCTAGTCCCCAGAATCATAATCTTAAAAGACATTAGCTATATTGTCAAAGGATCAATCAGATATTGCCATTTTTACCATTTTGCCATTTTAGTGAGTGAGTGTGTGTCTTTGTCCAATGAGCATTTGGTATATGAAGGTTGTTTAAAACGACCTTTGTCAGGTTGTTCACAATGCACAACAGTCATCATCATCACATCATTGAGTGAGTGAGTGTGTGTCCAATGAGCATTTGGTATATGAAGGTTGTTTAAAACGACCTTTGTGTGCCTTGGAGTGCCGCAACTGTTCCTATGAGTGCCGCAACTGTTCCAATCAGTGCCGCAACTGTTTTAATGACTGCCGCAACTGTTCCAATCAGTGCCGCAACTCATCCTCGTACGGATACTCGGAGTATCAGTACGAGGATAACTCATCCTATCAGTGCCGCAACTGTTCCTATGACTCAATATTCCAATCTATTGTATTTGAATCTTATTTAATTCGTGGCTGTGAAGACACATGCCCAACTGCTAGAAATTTATGTCAGGATTATTTTTCCTAGTCCCAAGAATCATAATCTTAAAAGACATTAGCTATATTGTCAAAGGAACAATCAGACATTGCCATTTTAGTGTACTCAATATTACAAACTATTGTATTTGAATCTTATTAAATTCGTGGCTGTGAAGACACATGCCCAACTGCTAGAAATTTATGTCAGGATTATTTTTCCTAGTCCCCAGAATCATAATCTTAAAAGACATTAGCTATATTGTCAAAGGAACAATCAGACATTGCCATTTTACCATTTTGCCATTTTAGTGAGTGAGTGTGTGTCTGTGTCCAATGAGCATTTGGTATATGAAGGTTGTTTAAAACGACCTTTGTCAGGTTGTTCACAATGCACAACAGTCATCATCACCACATCATTGAGTGAGTGAGTGTGTGTCCAATGAGCATTTGGTATATGAAGGTTGTTTAAAACGACCTTTGTGTGCCTTGGAGTGCCGCAACTGTTCCTATGAGTGCCGCAACTGTTCCAATCAGTGCCGCAACTGTTTTAATGACTGCCGCAACTGTTCCAATCAGTGCCGCAACTGTTTTAATGAGTGCCGCAACTGTTCCAATCAGTGCCGCAACTGTTTTAATGAGTGCCGCAACTGTTCCAATCAGTGCCGCAACTGTTCCAATCAGTGCCGCAACTGTTTTAATGAGTGCCGCAACTGTTCTAATTAGTGCCGCAACTCATCAAGCTTATCTCGGCCATGGAAATTGGCTAGATTCATCCAATTTCCATTGCCGCAACCAATTGTATCGGATATTTGATGAACAAGCTTATCTCGGCCATGGAAATTGGCTAGATTCATCCAATTTCCATTGCTTTTGTATTCCCCACTCACTGTGTGTTGACTGTGGGAGAGAGAGAGAGAGCTGAGCGTATGTTTGGTCAATTTGTTTTTTAACCCCATTGGTCGAGGATTTGATCATTTTGGCTAATAGAAGTGTCTAATCAGTAGATAGCGAACCCATGAAGGTAATTCATCATGCTCTACCACCTTTTGCGCCCGTTTTCTAATGCTCTACAAACTTTTTGTATTCCCCACTCACTGTGTGTTGACTGTGGGAGAGCACATTGTGTGTTTGTTTTTTGAATCTTATATAAATTCGTGGCTGTGAAGACACATGCCCAACTGCTAGAAATTTATGTCAGGATTATTTTTCCTAGTCCCAAAAATCATAATCTTAAAAGACATTAGCTATATTGTCAAAGGAACAATCAGACATTGCCATTTTAATATACTCAATATTCCAATCTTTGTATTTGAATCTTATTAAATTCGTGGCTGTGAAGACACATGCCCAACTGCTAGAAATTTATGTCAGGATTATTTTTCCTAGTCCCCAGAATCATAATCTTAAAAGACATTAGCTATATTGTCAAAGGATCAATCAGACATTGCCATTTTACCATTTTGCCATTTTAGTGAGTGAGTGTGTGTCTGTGTCCAATGAGCATTTGGTATATGAAGGTTGTTTAAAACGACCTTTGTCAGGTTGTTCACAATGCACAACAGTCATCATCACCACATCATTGAGTGAGTGAGTGTGTGTCCAATGAGCATTTGGTATATGAAGGTTGTTTAAAACGACCTTTGTGTGCCTTGGAGTGCCGCAACTGTTCCTATGAGTGCCGCAACTGTTCCAATCAGTGCCGCAACTGTTTTAATGACTGCCGCAACTGTTCCAATCAGTGCCGCAACTGTTTTAATGAGTGCCGCAACTGTTCCAATCAGTGCCGCAACTGTTTTAATGAGTGCCGCAACTGTTCCAATGAGTGCCGCAACTGTTCCAATCAGTGCCGCAACTGTTTTAATGAGTGCCGCAACTGTTCCAATCAGTGCCGCAACTGTTCTAATTAGTGCCGCAACTCATCAAGCTTATCTCGGCCATGGAAATTGGCTAGATTCATCCAATTTCCATTGCCGCAACCAATTGTATCGGATATTTGATGAACAAGCTTATCTCGGCCATGGAAATTGGCTAGATTCATCCAATTTCCATTGCTTTTGTATTCCCCACTCACTGTGTGTTGACTGTGGGGAGAGAGAGAGAGAGCTGAGCGTATGTTTGGTCAATTTGTTTTTGTATCCCATTGGTCGAGGATTTGATCATTTTGGCTAATTAAAGTGTCTAATCAGTAGATACCGAACCCATGAAGGTATTTCATCATGCTCTACCACCTTTTGCACCCGTTTTCTAATGCTCTACAATCCTTTTGTATTCCACACTCACTGTGTGTTGACTGTGGGAGAGCACATTGTGTGTTTGTTTTTTGAATCTTATATAAATTCGTGGCTGTGAAGACACATGCCCAACTGCTAGAAATTTATGTCAGGATTATTTTTCCTAGTCCCTAAAATCATAATCTTAAAAGACATTAGCTATATTGTCAAAGGAACAATCAGACATTGCCATTTTAGTATACTCAATATTCCAATCTTTGTATTTGAATCTTATTAAATTCGTGGCTGTGAAGACACATGCCCAACTGCTAGAAATTTATGTCAGGATTATTTTTCCTAGTCCCGAGAATCATAATCTTAAAAAGACATTAGCTATATTGTCAAAGGAACAATCAGACATTGCCATTTTAGTGTACTCAATATTACAAACTATTGTATTTGAATCTTATTAAATTCGTGGCTGTGAAGACACATGCCCAACTGTTAGAAATTTATGTCAGGATTATTTTTCCTAGTCCCCAGAATCATAATCTTAAAAGACATTAGCTATATTGTCAAAGGATCAATCAGACATTGCCATTATACCATTTTGCCATTTTAGTGAGTGAGTGTGTGTCTGTGTCCAATGAGCATTTGGTATATGAAGGTTGTTTAAAACGACCTTTGTCAGGTTGTTCACAATGTACAACAGTCATCATCACCACATCATTGAGTGAGTGAGTGTGTGTCCAATGAGCATTTGGTATATGAAGGTTGTTTAAAACGACCTTTGTGTGCCTTGGAGTGCCGCAACTGTTCCTATGAGTGCCGCAACTGTTCCAATCAGTGCCGCAACTGTTTTAATGACTGCCGCAACTGTTCCAATCAGTGCCGCAACTGTTTTAATGAGTGCCGCAACTGTTCCAATCAGTGCCGCAACTGTTTTAATGAGTGCCGCAACTGTTCCAATGAGTGCCGCAACTGTTCCAATCAGTGCCGCAACTGTTTTAATGAGTGCCGCAACTGTTCCAATCAGTGCCGCAACTGTTCTAATTAGTGCCGCAACTCATCAAGCTTATCTCGGCCATGGAAATTGGCTAGATTCATCCAATTTCCATTGCCGCAACCAATTGTATCGGATATTTGATGAACAAGCTATCTAGGCCATGGAAATTGGCTAGATTCATCCAATTTCCATTGCTTTTGTATTCCCCACTCACTGTGTGTTGACTGTGGGAGAGAGAGAGAGAGCTGAGCGTATGTTTGGTCAATTTGTTTTTTAACCCCATTGGTCGAGGATTTGATCATTTTGGCTAATAGAAGTGTCTAATCAGTAGATAGCGAACCCATGAAGGTAATTCATCATGCTCTACCACCTTTTGCGCCCGTTTTCTAATGCTCTACAAACTTTTTGTATTCCCCACTCACTGTGTGTTGACTGTGGGAGAGCACATTGTGTGTTTGTTTTTTGAATCTTATATAAATTCGTGGCTGTGAAGACACATGCCCAACTGCTAGAAATTTATGTCAGGATTATTTTTCCTAGTCCCAAAAATCATAATCTTAAAAGACATTAGCTATATTGTCAAAGGAACAATCAGACATTGCCATTTTAATATACTCAATATTCCAATCTTTGTATTTGAATCTTATTAAATTCGTGGCTGTGAAGACACATGCCCAACTGCTAGAAATTTATGTCAGGATTATTTTTCCTAGTCCCCAGAATCATAATCTTAAAAGACATTAGCTGTATTGTCAAAGGATCAATCAGATATTGCCATTTTACCATTTTGCCATTTTAGTGAGTGAGTGTGTGTCTTTGTCCAATGAGCATTTGGTATATGAAGGTTGTTTAAAACGACCTTTGTCAGGTTGTTCACAATGCACAACAGTCATCATCATCACATCATTGAGTGAGTGAGTGTGTGTCCAATGAGCATTTGGTATATGAAGGTTGTTTAAAACGACCTTTGTGTGCCTTGGAGTGCCGCAACTGTTCCTATGAGTGCCGCAACTGTTCCAATCAGTGCCGCAACTGTTTTAATGACTGCCGCAACTGTTCCAATCAGTGCCGCAACTCATCCTCGTACGGATACTCGGAGTATCAGTACGAGGATAACTCATCCTATCAGTGCCGCAACTGTTCCTATGACTCAATATTCCAAACTATTGTATTTGAATCTTATTAAATTCGTGGCTGTGACGACACATGCCCAACTGCTAGAAATTTATGTCAGGATTATTTTTCCTAGTCCCAAAAATCATAATCTTAAAAGACATTAGCTATATTGTCAAAGGAACAATCAGACATTGCCATTTTAGTGTACTCAATATTACAAACTATTGTATTTGAATCTTATTAAATTCGTGGCTGTGAAGACACATGCCCAACTGCTAGAAATTTATGTCAGGATTATTTTTCCTAGTCCCCAGAATCATAATCTTAAAAGACATTAGCTATATTGTCAAAGGATCAATCAGACATTGCCATTATACCATTTTGCCATTTTAGTGAGTGAGTGTGTGTCTGTGTCCAATGAGCATTTGGTATATGAAGGTTGTTTAAAACGACCTTTGTCAGGTTGTTCACAATGCACAACAGTCATCATCATCACATCATTGAGTGAGTGAGTGTGTGTCCAATGAGCATTTGGTATATGAAGGTTGTTTAAAACGACCTTTGTGTGCCTTGGAGTGCCGCAACTGTTCCTATGAGTGCCGCAACTGTTCCAATCAGTGCCGCAACTGTTTTAATGACTGCCGCAACTGTTCCAATCAGTGCCGCAACTGTTTTAATGAGTGCCGCAACTGTTCCAATCAGTGCCGCAACTGTTTTAATGAGTGCCGCAACTGTTCCAATCAGTGCCGCAACTGTTCCAATCAGTGCCGCAACTGTTTTAATGAGTGCCGCAACTGTTCTAATTAGTGCCGCAACTCATCAAGCTTATCTCGGCCATGGAAATTGGCTAGATTCATCCAATTTCCATTGCCGCAACCAATTGTATCGGATATTTGATGAACAAGCTTATCTCGGCCATGGAAATTGGCTAGATTCATCCAATTTCCATTGCTTTTGTATTCCCCACTCACTGTGTGTTGACTGTGGGAGAGAGAGAGAGCTGAGCGTATGTTTGGTCAATTTGTTTTTTTAACCCCATTAGTCGAGGATTTGATCATTTTGGCTAATAGAAGTGTCTAATCAGTAGATAGCGAACCCATGAAGGTAATTCATCATGCTCTACCACCTTTTGCGCCCGTTTTCTAATGCTCTACAAACTTTTTGTATTCCCCACTCACTGTGTGTTGACTGTGGGAGAGCACATTGTGTGTTTGTTTTTTTGAATCTTATATAAATTCGTGGCTGTGAAGACACATGCCCAACTGCTAGAAATTTATGTCAGGATTATTTTTCCTAGTCCCAAAAATCATAATCTTAAAAGACATTAGCTATATTGTCAAAGGAACAATCAGACATTGCCATTTTAATATACTCAATATTCCAATCTTTGTATTTGAATCTTATTAAATTCGTGGCTGTGAAGACACATGCCCAACTGCTAGAAATTTATGTCAGGATTATTTTTCCTAGTCCCAAAAATCATAATCTTAAAAGACATTAGCTATATTGTCAAAGGATCAATCAGACATTGCCATTTTACCATTTTGCCATTTTAGTGAGTGAGTGTGTGTCTGTGTCCAATGAGCATTTGGTATATGAAGGTTGTTTAAAACGACCTTTGTCAGGTTGTTCACAATGCACAACAGTCATCATCATCACATCTTTGAGTGAGTGAGTATGTGTCCAATGAGCATTTGGTATATGAAGGTTGTTTAAAACGACCTTTGTGTGCCTTGGAGTGCCGCAACTGTTCCTATGAGTGCCGCAACTGTTCCAATCAGTGCCGCAACTGTTTTAATGACTGCCGCAACTGTTCCAATCAGTGCCGCAACTCATCCTCGTACGGATACTCGGAGTATCAGTACGAGGATAACTTATCCTATCAGTGCCGCAACTGTTCCTATGACTCAATATTCCAAACTATTGTATTTGAATCTTATTAAATTCGTGGCTGTGACGACACATGCCCAACTGCTAGAAATTTATGTCAGGATTATTTTTCCTAGTCCCAAGAATCATAATCTTAAAAGACATTAGCTATATTGGCAAAGGAACAATCAGACATTGCCATTTTAGTGTACTCAATATTACAAACTATTGTATTTGAATCTTATTAAATTCGTGGCTGTGAAGACACATGCCCAACTGTTAGAAATTTATGTCAGGATTATTTTTCCTAGTCCCCAGAATCATAATCTTAAAAGACATTAGCTATATTGTCAAAGGATCAATCAGACATTGCCATTTTACCATTTTGCCATTTTAGTGAGTGAGTGTGTGTCTGTGTCCAATGAGCATTTGGTATATGAAGGTTGTTTAAAACGACCTTTGTCAGGTTGTTCACAATGCACAACAGTCATCATCACCACATCATTGAGTGAGTGAGTGTGTGTCCAATGAGCATTTGGTATATGAAGGTTGTTTAAAACGACCTTTGTGTGCCTTGGAGTGCCGCAACTGTTCCTATGAGTGCCGCAACTGTTCCAATCAGTGCCGCAACTGTTTTAATGACTGCCGCAACTGTTCCAATCAGTGCCGCAACTGTTTTAATGAGTGCCGCAACTGTTCCAATCAGTGCCGCAACTGTTTTAATGAGTGCCGCAACTGTTCCAATGAGTGCCGCAACTGTTCCAATCAGTGCCGCAACTGTTTTAATGAGTGCCGCAACTGTTCCAATCAGTGCCGCAACTGTTCTAATTAGTGCCGCAACTCATCAAGCTTATCTCGGCCATGGAAATTGGCTAGATTCATCCAATTTCCATTGCCGCAACCAATTGTATCGGATATTTGATGAACAAGCTTATCTCGGCCATGGAAATTGGCTAGATTCATCCAATTTCCATTGCTTTTGTATTCCCCACTCACTGTGTGTTGACTGTGGGGAGAGAGAGAGAGAGCTGAGCGTATGTTTGGTCAATTTGTTTTTTAACCCCATTGGTCGAGGATTTGATCATTTTGGCTAATAGAAGTGTCTAATCAGTAGATAGCGAACCCATGAAGGTAATTCATCATGCTCTACCACCTTTTGCGCCCGTTTTCTAATGCTCTACAAACTTTTTGTATTCCCCACTCACTGTGTGTTGACTGTGGGAGAGCACATTGTGTGTTTGTTTTTTGAATCTTATATAAATTCGTGGCTGTGAAGACACATGCCCAACTGCTAGAAATACATGTCAGGATTATTTTTCCTAGTCCCAAAAATCATAATCTTAAAAGACATTAGCTATATTGTCAAAGGAACAATCAGACATTGCCATTTTAATATACTCAATATTCCAATCTTTGTATTTGAATCATATTAAATTCGTGGCTGTGAAGACAAATGCCCAACTGCTAGAAATTTATGTCAGGATCATTTTTCCTAGTCCCCAGAATCATAATCTTAAAAGACATTAGCTATATTGTCAAAGGATCAATCAGACATTGCCATTTTACCATTTTGCCATTTTAGTGAGTGAGTGTGTGTCTGTGTCCAATGAGCATTTGGTATATGAAGGTTGTTTAAAACGACCTTTGTCAGGTTGTTCACAATGCACAACAGTCATCATCACCACATCATTGAGTGAGTGAGTGTGTGTCCAATGAGCATTTGGTATATGAAGGTTGTTTAAAACGACCTTTGTGTGCCTTGGAGTGCCGCAACTGTTCCAATGAGTGCCGCAACTGTTCCATTCAGTGCCGCAACTGTTCTAATGACTGCCGCAACTGTTCCAATCAGTGCCGCAACTCATCCTCGTACGGATACTCGGAGTATCAGTACGAGGATAAATCATCCTATCAGTGCCGCAACTGTTCCTATGACTCAATATTCAAATCTTTGTATTTGAATCTTATTAAATTCGTGGCTGTGAAGACAAATGCCCAACTGCTAGAAATTTATGTCAGGATTATTTTTCCTAGTCCCAAGAATCATAATCTTAAAAGACATTAGCTATATTGTCAAAGGAACAATCAGACATTGCCATTTTAGTGTACTCAATATTCCAATCTTTGTATTTGAATCATATTAAATTCGTGGCTGTGAAGACACATGCCCAACAGCTAGAAATACATGTCAGGATTATTTTTCCTAGTCCCTAGAATCATAATCTCAAAAGACATTAGCTATATTGTCAAAGGATCAATCAGACATTGCCATTTTACCATTTTGCCATTTTAGTGAGTGTGTCCAATGAGCATTTGGTATATGAAGGTTGTTTAAAACGACCTTTGTCAGGTTGTTCACAATGCACAACAGTCATCAACACCACATCATTGAGTGAGTGAGTGTGTATCCAATGAGCATTTGGTATATGAAGGTTGTTTAAAACGACCTTTGTGTGCCTTGGAGTGCCGCAACTGTTCCTATGAGTGCCGCAACTGTTCCAATCAGTGCCGCAACTGTTTTAATGAGTGCCGCAACTGTTCCAATCAGTGCCGCAACTGTTCTAATGAGTGCCGCAACTGTTCCAATCAGTGCCGCAACTGTTTTAATGAGTGCCGCAACTGTTCCTATCAGTGCCGCAACTGTTATAATGAGTGCCGCAACTGTTCCAATCAGTGCCGCAACTGTTCCAATCAGTGCCGCAACTGTTCCAATCAGTGCCGCAACTGTTTTAATGAGTGCCGCAACTGTTCTAATCAGTGCCGCAACTCATCAAGCTTATCTCGGCCATGGAAATTGGCTAGATTCATCCAATTTCCATTGCCGCAACCAATTGTATCGGATATTTGATGAACAAGCTTATCTCGGCCATGGAAATTGGCTAGATTCATCCAATTTCCATTGCTTTTGTGTTCCCCACTCACTGTGTGTTGACTGTGGGAGAGAGAGAGAGAGCTGAGCGTATGTTTGGTCAATTTGTTTTTTAACCCCATTGGTCGAGGATTTGATCATTTTGGCTAATAGAAGTGTCTAATCAGTAGATATCGAACCCATGAAGTTAGTTCACCATGCTCTACCACCTTTTGCGCCCGTTTTCTAATGCTCTACAATCTTTTTGTATTCCCCACTCACTGTGTGTTGACTGTGGGAGAGCACATTGTGTGTTTGTTTTTTGAATCTTATATAAATTCGTGGCTGTGAAGACACATGCCCAACTGCTAGAAATTTATGTCAGGATTATTTTTCCTAGTCCCAAAAATCATAATCTTAAAAGACATTAGCTATATTGTCAAAGGAACAATCAGACATTGCCATTTTAATATACTCAATATTCCAATCTTTGTATTTGAATCATATTAAATTCGTGGCTGTGAAGACACATGCTCAACTGCTAGAAATTTATGTCAGGATTATTTTTCCTAGTCCCCAGAATCATAATCTTAAAAGACATTAGCTATATTGTCAAAGGATCAATCAGATATTGCCATTTTACCATTTTGCCATTTTAGTGAGTGAGTGTGTGTCTTTGTCCAATGAGCATTTGGTATATTAAGGTTGTTTAAAACGACCTTTGTCAGGTTGTTCACAATGCACAACAGTCATCATCATCACATCATTGAGTGAGTGAGTGTGTGTCCAATGAGCATTTGGTATATGAAGGTTGTTTAAAACGACCTTTGTGTGCCTTGGAGTGCCGCAACTGTTCCTATGACTGCCGCAACTGTTCCAATCAGTGCCGCAACTGTTTTAATGAGTGCCGCAACTGTTCTAATCAGTGCCGCAACTCATCCTCGTACGGATACTCGGAGTATCAGTACGAGGATAACTCATCCTATCAGTGCCGCAACTGTTCCTATGACTCAATATTCCAAACTATTGTATTTGAATCTTATTAAATTCGTGGCTGTGACGACACATGCCCAACTGCTAGAAATTTATGTCAGGATTATTTTTCCTAGTCCCAAGAATCATAATCTTAAAAGACATTAGCTATATTGTCAAAGGAACAATCAGACATTGCCATTTTAGTGTACTCAATATTACAAACTATTGTATTTGAATCTTATTAAATTCGTGGCTGTGAAGACACATGCCCAACTGCTAGAAATTTATGTCAGGATTATTTTTCCTAGTCCCCAGAATCATAATCTTAAAAGACATTAGCTATATTGTCAAAGGATCAATCAGACATTGCCATTTTACCATTTTGCCATTTTAGTGAGTGAGTGTGTGTCTGTGTCCAATGAGCATTTGGTACATGAAGGTTGTTTAAAACGACCTTTGTCAGGTTGTTCACAATGCACAACAGTCATCATCACCACATCATTGAGTGAGTGAGTGTGTGTCCAATGAGCATTTGGTATATGAAGGTTGTTTAAAACGACCTTTGTGTGCCTTGGAGTGCCGCAACTGTTCCTATGACTGCCGCAACTGTTCCAATCAGTGCCGCAACTGTTTTAATGAGTGCCGCAACTGTTCTAATCAATGCCGCAACTGTTCTAATCAGTGCCGCAACTGTTCCAATCAGTGCCGCAACTGTTCCAATCAGTGCCGCAACTGTTTTAATGAGTGCCGCAACTGTTCTAATCAGTGCCGCAACTCATCAAGCTTATCTCGGCCATGGAAATTGGCTAGATTCATCCAATTTCCATTGCCGCAACCAATTGTATCGGATATTTGATGAACAAGCTTATCTCGGCCATGGAAATTGGCTAGATTCATCCAATTTCCATTGCTTTTGTATTCCCCACTCACTGTGTGTTGACTGTGGGAGAGAGAGAGAGCTGAGCGTATGTTTGGTCAATTTGTTTTTTTAACCCCATTGGTCGAGGATTTGATCATTTTGGCTAATAGAAGTGTCTAATCAGTAGATAGCGAACCCATGAAGGTAATTCATCATGCTCTACCACCTTTTGCGCCCGTTTTCTAATGCTCTACAAACTTTTTGTATTCCCCACTCACTGTGTGTTGACTGTGGGAGAGCACATTGTGTGTTTGTTTTTTGAATCTTATATAAATTCGTGGCTGTGAAGACACATGCCCAACTGCTAGAAATTTATGTCAGGATTATTTTTCCTAGTCCCAAAAATCATAATCTTAAAAGACATTAGCTATATTGTCAAAGGAACAATCAGACATTGCCATTTTAATATACTCAATATTCCAATCTTTGTATTTGAATCTTATTAAATTCGTGGCTGTGAAGACACATGCCCAACTGCTAGAAATTTATGTCAGGATTATTTTTCCTAGTCCCCAGAATCATAATCTTAAAAGACATTAGCTATATTGTCAAAGGATCAATCAGACATTGCCATTTTACCATTTTGCCATTTTAGTGAGTGAGTGTGTGTCTGTGTCCAATGAGCATTTGGTATATGAAGGTTGTTTAAAACGAACTTTGTCAGGTTGTTCACAATGCACAACAGTCATCATCATCACATCTTTGAGTGAGTGAGTATGTGTCCAATGAGCATTTGGTATATGAAGGTTGTTTAAAACGACCTTTGTGTGCCTTGGAGTGCCGCAACTGTTCCTATGAGTGCCGCAACTGTTCCAATCAGTGCCGCAACTGTTTTAATGACTGCCGCAACTGTTCCAATCAGTGCCGCAACTCATCCTCGTACGGATACTCGGAGTATCAGTACGAGGATAACTTATCCTATCAGTGCCGCAACTGTTCCTATGACTCAATATTCCAAACTATTGTATTTGAATCTTATTAAATTCGTGGCTGTGACGACACATGCCCAACTGCTAGAAATTTATGTCAAGATTATTTTTCCTAGTCCCAAGAATCATAATCTTAAAAGACATTAGCTATATTGTCAAAGGAACAATCAGACATTGCCATTTTAGTGTACTCAATATTACAAACTATTGTATTTGAATCTTATTAAATTCGTGGCTGTGAAGACACATGCCCAACTGTTAGAAATTTATGTCAGGATTATTTTTCCTAGTCCCCAGAATCATAATCTTAAAAGACATTAGCTATATTGTCAAAGGATCAATCAGACATTGCCATTATACCATTTTGCCATTTTAGTGAGTGAGTGTGTGTCTGTGTCCAATGAGCATTTGGTATATGAAGGTTGTTTAAAACGACCTTTGTCAGGTTGTTCACAATGCACAACAGTCATCATCACCACATCATTGAGTGAGTGAGTGTGTGTCCAATGAGCATTTGGTATATGAAGGTTGTTTAAAACGACCTTTGTGTGCCTTGGAGTGCCGCAACTGTTCCTATGAGTGCCGCAACTGTTCCAATCAGTGCCGCAACTGTTTTAATGACTGCCGCAACTGTTCCAATCAGTGCCGCAACTGTTTTAATGAGTGCCGCAACTGTTCCAATCAGTGCCGCAACTGTTTTAATGAGTGCCGCAACTGTTCCAATGAGTGCCGCAACTGTTCCAATCAGTGCCGCAACTGTTTTAATGAGTGCCGCAACTGTTCCAATGAGTGCCGCAACTGTTCTAATTAGTGCCGCAACTCATCAAGCTTATCTCGGCCATGGAAATTGGCTAGATTCATCCAATTTCCATTGCCGCAACCAATTGTATCGGATATTTGATGAACAAGCTTATCTCGGCCATGGAAATTGGCTAGATTCATCCAATTTCCATTGCTTTTGTATTCCCCACTCACTGTGTGTTGACTGTGGGAGAGAGAGAGAGAGAGCTGAGCGTATGTTTGGTCAATTTGTTTTTTAACCCCATTGGTCGAGGATTTGATCATTTTGGCTAATAGAAGTGTCTAATCAGTAGATAGCGAACCCATGAAGGTAATTCATCATGCTCTACCACCTTTTGCGCCCGTTTTCTAATGCTCTACAAACTTTTTGTATTCCCCACTCACTGTGTGTTGACTGTGGGAGAGCACATTGTGTGTTTGTTTTTTGAATCTTATATAAATTCGTGGCTGTGAAGACACATGCCCAACTGCTAGAAATTTATGTCAGGATTATTTTTCCTAGTCCCAAAAATCATAATCTTAAAAGACATTAGCTATATTGTCAAAGGAACAATCAGACATTGCCATTTTAATATACTCAATATTCCAATCTTTGTATTTGAATCTTATTAAATTCGTGGCTGTGAAGACACATGCCCAACTGCTAGAAATTTATGTCAGGATTATTTTTCCTAGTCCCCAGAATCATAATCTTAAAAGACATTAGCTGTATTGTCAAAGGATCAATCAGACATTGCCATTTTACCATTTTGCCATTTTAGTGAGTGAGTGTGTGTCTGTGTCCAATGAGCATTTGGTATATGAAGGTTGTTTAAAACAACCTTTGTCAGGTTGTTCACAATGCACAACAGTCATCATCACCACATCATTGAGTGAGTGAGTGTGTGTCCAATGAGCATTTGGTATATGAAGGTTGTTTAAAACGACCTTTGTGTGCCTTGGAGTGCCGCAACTGTTCCTATGAGTGCCGCAACTGTTCCAATCAGTGCCGCAACTGTTTTAATGACTGCCGCAACTGTTCCAATCAGTGCCGCAACTCATCCTCGTACGGATACTCGGAGTATCAGTACGAGGATAAATCATCCTATCAGTGCCGCAACTGTTCCTATGACTCAATATTCCAAACTATTGTATTTGAATCTTATTAAATTCGTGGCTGTGACGACACATGCCCAACTGCTAGAAATTTATGTCAGGATTATTTTTCCTAGTCCCAAGAATCATAATCTTAAAAGACATTAGCTATATTGTTAAAGGAACAATCAGACATTGCTATTTTTAGTGTACTCAATATTACAAACTATTGTATTTCAATCTTATTAAATTGGTGGCTGTGACGACACATGCCCAACTGTTAGAAATTTATGTCAGGATTATTTCTCCTAGTCCCCAGAATCATAATCTTAAAAGACATTAGCTATATTGTCAAAGGATCAATCAGACATTGCCATTTTTACCATTTTGCCATTTTAGTGAGTGAGTGTGTGTCTGTGTCCAATGAGCATTTGGTATATGAAGGTTGTTTAAAACGACCTTTGTCAGGTTGTTCACAATGCACAACAGTCATCAACACCACATCATTGAGTGAGTGAGTGTGTATCCAATGAGCATTTGGTATATGAAGGTTGTTTAAAACGACCTTTGTGTGCCTTGGAGTGCCGCAACTGTTTTAATGAGTGCCGCAACTGTTCCAATCAGTGCCGCAACTGTTTTAATGAGTGCCGCAACTGTTCTGATCAGTGCCGCAACTGTTTTAATGAGTGCCGCAACTGTTCCAATCAGTGCCGCAACTGTTTTAATGAGTGCCGCAACTGTTCCAATCAGTGCCGCAACTGTTTTAATGAGTGCCGCAACTGTTCCAATCAGTGCCGCAACTGTTTTAATGAGTGCCGCAACTGTTCCAATCAGTGCCGCAACTGTTCCAATCAGTGCCGCAACTGTTTTAATGAGTGCCGCAACTGTTCCAATCAGTGCCGCAACTGTTCTAATTAGTGCCGCAACTCATCAAGCTTATCTCGGCCATGGAAATTGGCTAGATTCATCCAATTTCCATTGCCGCAACCAATTGTATCGGATATTTGATGAACAAGCTTATCTCGGCCATGGAAATTGGCTAGATTCATCCAATTTCCATTGCTTTTGTATTCCCCACTCACTGTGTGTTGACTGTGGGAGAGAGAGAGAGAGCTGAGCGTATGTTTGGTCAATTTGTTTTTTAACCCCATTGGTCGAGGATTTGATCATTTTGGCTAATAGAAGTGTCTAATCAGTAGATAGCGAACCCATGAAGGTAATTCATCATGCTCTACCACCTTTTGCGCCCGTTTTCTAATGCTCTACAAACTTTTTGTATTCCCCACTCACTGTGTGTTGACTGTGGGAGAGCACATTGTGTGTTTGTTTTTTGAATCTTATATAAATTCGTGGCTGTGAAGACACATGCCCAACTGCTAGAAATTTATGTCAGGATTATTTTTCCTAGTTCCAAGAATCATAATCTTAAAAGACATTAGCTATATTGTTAAAGAAACAATCAGACATTGCCATTTTAGTGTACTCAATATTACAAACTATTGTATTTCAATCTTATTAAATTGGTGGCTGTGACGACACATGCCCAACTGTTAGAAATTTATGTCAGGATTATTTTTCCTAGTCCCCAGAATCATAATTTCAAAAGACATTAGCTATATTGTCAAAGGATCAATCAGACATTGCCATTTTACCATTTTGCCATTTTAGTGAGTGAGTGTGTGTCTGTGTCCAATGAGCATTTGGTATATGAAGGTTGTTTAAAACGACCTTTGTCAGGTTGTTCACAATGCACAACAGTCATCATCACCACATCATTGCGTGAGTGAGTGTGTGTCCAATGAGCATTTGGTATATGAAGGTTGTTTAAAACGACCTTTGTGTGCCTTGGAGTGCCGCAACTGTTCCTATGAGTGCAGCAACTGTTCCAATCAGTGCCGCAACTGTTTTAATGACTGCCGCAACTGTTCCAATCAGTGCCGCAACTGTTTTAATGAGTGCCGCAACTGTTCCAATCAGTGCCGCAACTGTTCCAATCAGTGCCGCAACTGTTCCAATCAGTGCCGCAACTGTTCCAATCAGTGCCGCAACTGTTTTAATGAGTGCCGCAACTGTTCCAATCAGTGCCGCAACTGTTCTAATTAGTGCCGCAACTCATCAAGCTTATCTCGGCCATGGAAATTGGCTAGATTCATCCAATTTCCATTGCTTTTGTATTCCCCACTCACTGTGTGTTGACTGTGGGAGAGAGAGAAAGCTGAGCGTATGTTTGGTCAATTTGTTTTTTAACCCCATTGGTCGAGGATTTGATCATTTTGGCTAATAGAAGTGTCTAATCAGTAGATAGCGAACCCATGAAGGTAATTCATCATGCTCTACCACCTTTTGCGCCCGTTTTCTAATGCTCTACAAACTTTTTGTATTCCCCACTCACTGTGTGTTGACTGTGGGAGAGCACATTGTGTGTTTGTTTTTTGAATCTTATATAAATTCGTGGCTGTGAAGACACATGCCCAACTGCTAGAAATTTATGTCAGGATTATTTTTCCTAGTCCCAAAAATCATAATCTTAAAAGACATTAGCTATATTGTCAAAGGAACAATCAGACATTGCCATTTTAATATACTCAATATTCCAATCATTAGAACAGTTGCGGCACTCATTAGAACAATTGCGGCACTCATTGGAACAGTTGCGGCATCATTAGAACAGTTGCGGCACTCATTGGAACAGTTTCGGCATCATTAGAACAGTTGCGGCACTCATTGGAACAGTTGCGGCATTATTAGAACAGTTGCGGCACTCATTAGAACAGTTGCGGCACTCATTAGAACAGTTCCGGCATCATTAGAACAGTTGCGGCACTCATTGGAACAGTTGCGGCACTCATAGGAAGAGTTATCATGCTCTACAATCTTTTTGTATTCCCACTCACTCGCTGTGAGTTGACTGAGAGAGAGAGAGAGAGAGAGAGAGGGCACCGTGTGTGGTTGATCAATTTGTTTTTGAATCCTATTGGTTGAGGATTTGATCATTTTGGCTAATTAAAGTGTCTAATCAGTTGATACGGATCCCATGAAGGTAATTCATCATGCTCTACCACCTTTTGCACCCGTTTTCTAATGCTCTACAATCCTTTTGTATTCCCACTCTCTCACTGTGAGTTGACTGAGAGAGGGCACTGTATGTGGTTGGTCAATTTGCTTTTGTATCCCATTGGTCGAGGATTTGATCATTTTGGCTAGTAAAAGTGTCTAATCAGTAGATAGCGATCCCATGAAGGTAACCCGTCATGCTCTACCACCTTTTGCATCCGTTTTCTAATGCTCTACAATCTTTCTGTATTCCCCACTCACTGTGTGTTGACTGAGGGAGAGAGCACATTATGTGTTTGTTTTTTGTATCCCATTGGTCAAGGATATGATGATTTTGGCTAATTAAAGTGTCTAATCTGTAGATACCGGTCCCATGAAGGTAACCCGTCATGCTCTACCACCTTTGCACCCGTTTTCTAATGCTCTACAATCTTTCTGTATTCCCCCACTCACTGTGTGTTGACTGAGGGAGAGAGCACATTGTGTGTTTGTTTTTTGTATCCCATTGGTCAAGGATTGGATCATTTTGGCTAATTAAAGTGTCTAATCTGTAGATGCCGATCCCATGAAGGTAATTCTTCATGCTCTACCACCTTTTGCACCCGCTTTATAATGCTCTACAATCTTTTTGTTTTCCCCCACTCACTGTGAGTTGACAGAGGGAGAGCACATTGTGTGTTTTCGTTTTTTGAATCCCATTAGTATTTGGCAGGACATTTCAGTGTTCCATTTGGGCTAGTTTTGAAGTTAAACGGTCCAACTAAATAGTGCCCAAGTAAATTCAATAGTGCCACGCAGATATTTTGCTACAGCAATGCTCGAAAGTTGTATACAAACATTTTGTGTTCCCCACTCACTGTGAGTTGACAGAGGGAGAGCACATTGTGTGTTTGTTTTTTTGAATCCCATTAGTATTTGGCAGGACATTTCAGTGTTCCATTTGGGCTAGTTTTGAAGTTAAACGGTCCAACTAAATAGTGCCCAAGTAAATTCAATAGTGCCATGCAGATATTTTGCTGCAGCAATGCTCGAAAGTTGTATACAAAGATATTGACTCGCATTTTCAAAGATGGCTAATGGTAGGGTTGTGTAATGCTTTTGTATTGCTCATGTGGTCTCTAAATGTTCACAAATGTGTGCATTTTATGAGATTAATTCCATATCGGTGCTGGCTTGCATCAAATCTAATGATATGGACGATCAATGCGAAATATCTAATCAGTTTTCAATTAAAATATCATTGATTCGCTTATGGTAGGGTTGTGTTATGCTTTTGTATTGCTCATGTGGCCTCTAAATGTTCCCTGAGGTGTGCATTTGATGATAATAATTCCATATCGGTGCTGGCTTGCATCAAATCTAATGATATGGACGTTCAATTCGAAATATATAATCAGTTTTCAATTAAAATATCATTGATTCGCTTATGGTAGGGTTGTGTTATGCTTTTGTATTGCTCATGTGGTCTCTAAATGTTCACAAAGGTGTTAATTTGATGATAATAATTCCATATCGGTGCTGGCTTGCATCAAATCTAATGATATGGACGTTCAATTCGAAATATCTAATCAGTTTTCAATTAAAATATCATTGATTCGCTTATGGTAGGGTTGTGTTATGCTTTTGTATTGTTCATGTGGTCTCTAAATGTTCACAAAGGTGTTAATTTGATGATAATAATTCCATATCGGTGCTGGTTTGCATCAAATCTAATGATATGGACGATCAATTCGAAATATCTAATCAGTTTTCAATTAAAATAATATTGATTCGCTTATGGTAGGGTTGTGTTATGCTTTTGTATTGCTCATGTGGGCTCTAAATGTTCACAAAGGTGTGAATTTGATGATAATAATTCCATATCGGTGCTGGCTTGCATCAAATCTAATGATATTAATGACTGCCGCAACTGTTCCAATCAGTGCCGCAACTGTTTTAATGACTGCCGCAACTGTTCCAATCAGTGCCGCAACTGTTCCTATGAGTGCCGCAACTGTTCCAATCAGTGCCGCAACTGTTTTAATGACTGCCGCAACTGTTCCAATCAGTGCCGCAACTGTTTTAATGAGTGCCGCAACTGTTCCAATCAGTGCCGCAACTGTTTTAATGAGTGCCGCAACTGTTCCAATGAGTGCCGCAACTGTTCCAATCAGTGCCGCAACTGTTTTAATGAGTGCCGCAACTGTTCCAATCAGTGCCGCAACTGTTCTAATTAGTGCCGCAACTCATCAAGCTTATCTCGGCCATGGAAATTGGCTAGATTCATCCAATTTCCATTGCCGCAACCAATTGTATCGGATATTTGATGAACAAGCTTATCTCGGCCATGGAAATTGGCTAGATTCATCCAATTTCCATTGCTTTTGTATTCCCCACTCACTGTGTGTTGACTGTGGGAGAGAGAGAGAGAGCTGAGCGTATGTTTGGTCAATTTGTTTTTTAACCCCATTGGTCGAGGATTTGATCATTTTGGCTAATAGAAGTGTCTAATCAGTAGCGAACCCATGAAGGTAATTCATCATGCTCTACCACCTTTTGCGCCCGTTTTCTAATGCTCTACAAACTTTTTGTATTCCCCACTCACTGTGTGTTGACTGTGGGAGAGCACATTGTGTGTTTGTTTTTTGAATTCTATATAAATTCGTGGCTGTGAAGACACATGCCCAACTGCTAGAAATTTATGTCAGGATTATTTTTCCTAGTCCCAAAAATCATAATCTTAAAAGACATTAGCTATATTGTCAAAGGAACAATCAGACATTGCCGTTTTAATATACTCAATATTCCAATCTTTGTATTTGAATCTTATTAAATTCGTGGCTGTGAAGACACATGCCCAACTGCTAGAAATTTATGTCAGGATTATTTTTCCTAGTCCCCAGAATCATAATCTTAAAAGACATTAGCTATATTGTCAAAGGATCAATCAGACATTGCCATTTTACCATTTTGCCATTTTAGTGAGTGAGTGTGTGTCTGTGTCCAATGAGCATTTGGTATATGAAGGTTGTTTAAAACGACCTTTGTCAGGTTGTTCACAATGCACAACAGTGATCATCACCACATCATTGAGTGAGTGAGTGTGTGTCCAATGAGCATTTGGTATATGAAGGTTGTTTAAAACGACCTTTGTGTGCCTTGGAGTGCCGCAACTGTTCCTATGAGTGCCGCAACTGTTCCAATCAGTGCCGCAACTGTTTTAATGACTGCCGCAACTGTTCCAATCAGTGCCGCAACTGTTCCAATCAGTGCCGCAACTGTTCTAATGAGTGCCGCAACTGTTCCAATCAGTGCCGCAACTGTTCCAATCAGTGCCGCAACTGTTTTAATGAGTGCCGCAACTGTTCCAATCAGTGCCGCAACTGTTCTAATTAGTGCCGCAACTCATCAAGCTTATCTCGGCCATGAAAATTGGCTAGATTCATCCAATTTCCATTGCCGCAACCAATTGTATCGGATATTTGATGAACAAGCTTATCTCGGCCATGGAAATTGGCTAGATTCATCCAATTTCCATTGCTTTTGTATTCCCCACTCACTGTGTGTTGTCTGTGTCCAATGAGCATTTGGTATATGAAGGTTGTTTAAAACGACCTTTGTCAGGTTGTTCACAATGCACAACAGTCACAGACACTTCTATTAGCCAAAATGATCAAATCCTCGACCAATGGGGTTAAAAAACAAATTGACCAAACATACGCTCAGCTCTCTCTCTCTCTCCCACAGTCAACACACAGTGAGTGGGGAATACAAAAGGTTTGTATTCAACTTTCGAGCATTGCTGCAGCAAAATATCTGCGTGGCACTATGGAATTTACATGGGCACTATTTAGTTGGACCGTTTAACTTCAAAACTAGCCCAAATGGAACACTGAAATGTCCCACCAAATACTAGCTAGAGACATTTTTAAAATTACACTATGCTATTACGAGTCATTAAACACAATACACACGATACTCATGGACAACGTGGATCTTATTATCACGCAGCCAACACCCAATTTAGAGAGTGGATCTTTTATTTCATACGCAAATTAACAATTTAGGACAACATTTACACTACAAATGTGAACATCGAATCAAAATGTCACCTAATCATACTTGACACAATACAGTATTGACAAAACACACAATGTGCTCTCTCTCTCTCTCTTTCAGTCAACACACAGTGAGTGAGGGAAAACAAAAAGATTGTAGAGCATTGGAAAACGTGTGCAAAAGGTGGTAGAGCATGATGAATTACCTTCATGTGTCCAATGAGCATTTGGTATATGAAGGTTGTTTAAAACGACCTTTGTGTGCCTTGGAGTGCCGCAACTGTTCCTATGAGTGCCGCAACTGTTCCAATCAGTGCCGCAACTGTTTTAATGACTGCCGCAACTGTTCCAATCAGTGCCGCAACTGTTTTAATGAGTGCCGCAACTGTTCCAATCAGTGCCGCAACTGTTTTAATGAGTGCCGCAACT
Source organism: Rhizoglyphus robini (assembly GCA_023373905.1). Lineage (NCBI taxonomy): Eukaryota > Metazoa > Arthropoda > Arachnida > Sarcoptiformes > Acaridae > Rhizoglyphus > Rhizoglyphus robini. Next base: position 173,427 of record JAKIJQ010000200.1, read on the forward strand.
GTTCCAATCAGTGCCGCAACTGTTCTAATTAGTGCCGCAACTCATCAAGCTTATCTCGGCCATGGAAATTGGCTAGATTCATCCAATTTCCATTGCTTTTGTATTCCCCACTCACTGTGTGTTGACTGTGGGAGAGAGAGAGAGCTGAGCGTATGTTTGGTCAATTTGTTTTTTAACCCCATTGGTCGAGGATTTGATCATTTTGGCTAATAGAAGTGTCTAATCAGTAGATAGCGAACCCATGAAGGTAATTCTTCATGCTCTACCACCTTTTGCACCCGTTTTCTAATGCTCTACAATCTTTTTGTATTCCCCACTCACTGTGTGTTGACTGTGGGAGAGCACATTGTGTGTTTGTTTTTTGAATCTTATTAAATTCGTGGCTGTGACGACACATGCCCAACTGCTAGAAATTTATGTCAGGATTATTTTTCCTAGTCCCAAGAATCATAATCTTAAAAGACATTAGCTATATTGTCAAAGGAACAATCAGACATTGCCATTTTAGTGTACTCAATATTTCAATCTTTGTATTTGAATCTTATTAAATTCGTGGCTGTGACGACACATGCCCAACTGCTAGAAATTTATGTCAGGATTATTTTTCCTAGTCCCCAGAATCATAATCTTAAAAGACATTAGCTATATTGTCAAAGGAACAATCAGACATTGCCATTTTACCATTTTGCCATTTTAGTGAGTGAGTGTGTGTCTGTGTCCAATGAGCATTTGGTATATGAAGGTTGTTTAAAACAACCTTTGTCAGGTTGTTCACAATGCACAACAGTCATCATCACCACATCATTGAGTGAGTGAGTGTGTGTCCAATGAGCATTTGGTATATGAAGGTTGTTTAAAACGACCTTTGTGTGCCTTGGAGTGCCGCAACTGTTCCAATGAGTGCCGCAACTGTTCCAATCAGTGCCGCAACTGTTTTAATGACTGCCGCAACTGTTCCAATCAGTGCCGCAACTCATCCTCGTACGGATACTCGGAGTATCAGTACGAGGATAACTCATCCTATCAGTGCCGCAACTGTTCCTATGACTCAATATTTCAAACTATTGTATTTGAATCTTATTAAATTCGTGGCTGTGACGACACATGCCCAACTGCTAGAAATTTATGTCAGGATTATTTTTCCTAGTCCCAAGAATCATAATCTTAAAAGACATTAGCTATATTGTCAAAGGAACAATCAGACATTGCCATTTTAGTGTACTCAATATTCCAAACTATTGTATTTGAATCTTATTAAATTCGTGGCTGTGACGACACATGCCCAACTGTTAGAAATTTATGTCAGGATTATTTTTCCTAGTCCCCAGAATCATAATTTCAAAAGACATTAGCTATATTGTCAAAGGATCAATCAGACATTGCCATTTTACCATTTTGCCATTTTAGTGAGTGAGTGTGTGTCTGTGTCCAATGAGCATTTGGTATATGAAGGTTGTTTAAAACGACCTTTGTCAGGTTGTTCACAATGCACAACAGTCATCATCACCACATCATTGAGTGAGTGAGTGTGTGTCCAATGAGCATTTGGTATATGAAGGTTGTTTAAAACGACCTTTGTGTGCCTTGGAGTGCCGCAACTGTTCCTATGAGTGCCGCAACTGTTCCAATCAGTGCCGCAACTGTTTTAATGACTGCCCCAACTGTTCCAATCAGTGCCGCAACTGTTTCAATGAGTGCCGCAACTGTTCCAATCAGTGCCGCAACTGTTTTAATGACTGCCGCAACTGTTCCAATCAGTGCCGCAACTGTTTTAATGAGTGCCGCAACTGTTCCAATCAGTGCCGCAACTGTTTTAATGAGTGCCGCAACTGTTCCAATCAGTGCCGCAACTGTTCCAATCAGTGCCGCAACTGTTTTAATCAGTGCCGCAACTGTTCCAATCAGTGCCGCAACTGTTCTAATTAGTGCCGCAACTCATCAAGCTTATCTCGGCCATGGAAATTGGCTAGATTCATCCAATTTCCATTGCTTTTGTATTCCCCACTCACTGTGTGTTGACTGTGGGAGAGAGAGAGAGCTGAGCGTATGTTTGGTCAATTTGTTTTTTAACCCCATTGGTCGAGGATTTGATCATTTTGGCTAATAGAAGTGTCTAATCAGTAGATAGCGAACCCATGAAGGTAATTCATCATGCTCTACCACCTTTTGCGCCCGTTTTCTAATGCTCTACAAACTTTTTGTATTCCCCACTCACTGTGTGTTGACTGTGGGAGAGCACATTGTGTGTTTGTTTTTTGAATCTTATATAAATTCGTGGCTGTGAAGACACATGCCCAACTGCTAGAAATTTATGTCAGGATTATTTTTCCTAGTCCCAAAAATCATAATCTTAAAAGACATTAGCTATATTGTCAAAGGAACAATCAGACATTGCCATTTTAATATACTCAATATTCCAATCTTTGTATTTGAATCTTATTAAATTCGTGGCTGTGAAGACACATGCCCAACTGCTAGAAATTTATGTCAGGATTATTTTTCCTAGTCCCCAGAATCATAATCTTAAAAGACATTAGCTATATTGTCAAAGGATCAATCAGACATTGCCATTTTACCATTTTGCCATTTTAGTGAGTGAGTGTGTGTCTGTGTCCAATGAGCATTTGGTATATGAAGGTTGTTTAAAACGACCTTTGTCAGGTTGTTCACAATGCACAACAGTCATCATCACCACATCATTGAGTGTGTGTTGTCTGTGTCCAATGAGCATTTGGTATATGAAGGTTGTTTAAAACGACCTTTGTGTGCCTTGGAGTGCCGCAACTGTTCCTATGAGTGCAGCAACTGTTCCAATCAGTGCCGCAACTGTTTTAATGAGTGCCGCAACTGTTCCAATCAGTGCCGCAACTGTTTTAATGAGTGCCGCAACTGTTCCAATCAGTGCCGCAACTGTTTTAATGAGTGCCGCAACTGTTCCAATCAGTGCCGCAACTGTTCTAATGAGTGCCGCAACTGTTCCAATCAGTGCCGCAACTGTTCCAATCAGTGCCGCAACTGTTTTAATGAGTGCCGCAACTGTTCCAATCAGTGCCGCAACTGTTCTAATTAGTGCCGCAACTCATCAAGCTTATCTCGGCCATGGAAATTGGCTAGATTCATCCAATTTCCATTGCCGCAACCAATTGTATCGGATATTTGATGAACAAGCTTATCTCGGCCATGGAAATTGGCTAGATTCATCCAATTTCCATTGCTTTTGTATTCCCCACTCACTGTGTGTTGTCTGTGTCCAATGAGCATTTGGTATATGAAGGTTGTTTAAAACGACCTTTGTCAGGTTGTTCACAATGCACAACAGTCATCATCACCACATCATTGAGTGTGTGTGTCTGTGTCCAATGAGCATTTGGTATATGAAGGTTGTTTAAAACGACCTTTGTGTGCCTTGGAGTGCCGCAACTGTTCCTATGAGTGCCGCAACTGTTCCAATCAGTGCCGCAACTGTTTTAATGACTGCCCCAACTGTTCCAATCAGTGCCGCAACTGTTTTAATGAGTGCCGCAACTGTTCCAATCAGTGCCGCAACTGTTCCAATCAGTGCCGCAACTGTTCCAATCAGTGCCGCAACTGTTCCAATCAGTGCCGCAACTGTTTTAATGAGTGCCGCAACTGTTCCAATCAGTGCCGCAACTGTTCTAATTAGTGCCGCAACTCATCAAGCTTATCTCGGCCATGGAAATTGGCTAGATTCATCCAATTTCCATTGCTTTTGTATTCCCCACTCACTGTGTGTTGACTGTGGGAGAGAGAGAAAGCTGAGCGTATGTTTGGTCAATTTGTTTTTTTAACCCCATTGGTCGAGGATTTGATCATTTTGGCTAATAGAAGTGTCTAATCAGTAGATAGCGAACCCATGAAGGTAATTCATCATGCTCTACCACCTTTTGCGCCCGTTTTCTAATGCTCTACAAACTTTTTGTATTCCCCCACTCACTGTGTGTTGACTGTGGGAGAGCACATTGTGTGTTTGTTTTTTGAATCTTATATAAATTCGTGGCTGTGAAGACACATGCCCAACTGCTAGAAATTTATGTCAGGATTATTTTTCCTAGTCCCAAAAATCATAATCTTAAAAGACATTTGCTATATTGTCAAAGGAACAATCAGACATTGCCATTTTAATATACTCAATATTCCAATCATTAGAACAGTTGCGGCACTCTTTAGAACAATTGCGGCACTCATTGGAACAGTTGCGGCATCATTAGAACAGTTGCGGCACTCATTGGAACAGTTTCGGCATCATTAGAACAGTTGCGGCACTCATTGGAACAGTTGCGGCATTATTAGAACAGTTGCGGCACTCATTAGAACAGTTGCGGCACTCATTAGAACAGTTCCGGCATCATTAGAACAGTTGCGGCACTCATTGGAACAGTTGCGGCACTCATAGGAAGAGTTATCATGCTCTACAATCTTTTTGTATTCCCACTCACTCGCTGTGAGTTGACTGAGAGAGAGAGAGAGAGAGAGGGCACCGTGTGTGGTTGATCAATTTGTTTTTGAATCCTATTGGTTGAGGATTTGATCATTTTGGCTAATTAAAGTGTCTAATCAGTTGATACGGATCCCATGAAGGTAATTCATCATGCTCTACCACCTTTTGCACCCGTTTTCTAATGCTCTACAATCCTTTTGTATTCCCACTCTCTCACTGTGAGTTGACTGAGAGAGGGCACTGTATGTGGTTGGTCAATTTGCTTTTGTATCCCATTGGTCGAGGATTTGATCATTTTGGCTAGTAAAAGTGTCTAATCAGTAGATAGCGATCCCATGAAGGTATTTCATCATGCTCTACCACGTTTTGCACCCGTTTTCTAATGCTCTACAATCTTTTTGTATTCCCACTCTCTCACAGTGAGTTGACTGAGGGAGAGCAGAGTGTGTGTTTTGTCAACACTGTATAGTGTCAAGTATGATTAGGTGACATTTTGATTCGATGTTCACATTTGTAGTGCAAATGTTGTCCTAAATTATTAATTTGCGTATGAAATAAAAGATCCACTCTCTAAATTGGGTGTTGGCTGCGTGATAATAAGATCCACGCTGTCCAAAGAGTTCCACACCCAGGGCACCGTGTATGATTAGGTGACAAACCCTAAAATGGCAATGTCTGATTGATCCTTTGACAATATAGCTAATGTCTTTTAAGATTATGATTCTTGGGACTAGGAAAAATAATCCTGACATAAATTTCTATCAGTTGTGCATGTGTCTTCACAGCCACGAATTTAATAGAATTCAAATACTAAGATTGGAATATCGAGTACACTAAAATGGCAATGTCTGATTGTTCCTTTGACAATATAGCTAATGTCTTTTAAGATTATGATTCTTGGGACTAGGAAAAATAATCCTGACATAAATTTCTAGCAGTTGGGCATGTGTCTTCACAGCCACGAATTTAATTAGATTCAAATACAAAGATTGGATGGCTTATGGTAGGGTTCTGTCATGCTTTTGTATTGCACATGTGAGCTCTAAATGTTCACAAAGGTGTGCATTTTATGAAATTAATTCCATACCGGTGCTGCGTTGCAATAAACTAATGATATGGACAATCTAAGCGATGGAAATTGGCTGAATCTGGCCAATTTCCATTTCCGAGATAAGCTTGTTCATCAAACAGACGATACTTTTGGTATCGGCAATGAAAATTGGCTAATTGGAAATCATCATCACTACATCAGTTTGTGTGTGAGTGTGTGTCGAAAGAAATTCATTCCCCAACTTCTTTGTCAACTTGAGAAAAAGTTTCCGGCAATATATTTCCTCAATGTTTACGTTGGAGTTTTGTTGTTTTTTGTATCCCATTGGGCGAGGATTTGATCATTTTGGCTAGTAAAAGTGTCTAATCAGTAGATAGCGTTCCCATGAAGGTATTTCATCATGCTCTACCACCTTTTGCACCCGTTTTCTAATGCTCTACAATCCTTTTGTATTCCCACTCTCTCAATGTGAGTTGACTGAGAGAGGGCACTGTATGTGGTTGGTCAATTTGTTTTTGTATCCCATTGGTCGAGGATTTGATCATTTTGGCTAATTAAAGTGTCTAATCAGTAGATACCGATCCCATGAAGGTATTTCATCATGCTCTACCACCTTTTGCACCCGTTTTCTAATGCTCTACAATCCTTTTGTATTCCCACTCTCTCACTGTGAGTTGACTGAGAGAGGGCACTGTATGTGGTTGGTCAATTTGTTTTTGTATCCCATTGGTCGAGGATTTGATCATTTTGGCTAGTAAAAGTGTCTAATCAGTAGATACCGATCCCATGAAGGTAACCCGTCATGCTCTACCACCTTTTGCATCCGTTTTCTAATGCTCTACAATCTTTCTGTATTCCCCACTCACTGTGTGTTGACTGAGGGAGAGAGCACATTGTGTGTTTGTTTTTTGTATCCCATTGGTCAAGGATATGATGATTTTGGCTAATTAAAGTGTCTAATCTGTAGATACCGGTCCCATGAAGGTAACCCGTCATGCTCTACCACCTTTTGCATCCGTTTTCTAATGCTCTACAATCTTTCTGTATTCCCCACTCACTGTGTGTTGACTGAGGGAGAGAGCACATTGTGTGTTTGTTTTTTGTATCCCATTGGTCAAGGATTTGATCATTTTGGCTAATTAAAGTGTCTAATCTGTAGATGCCGATCCCATGAAGGTAATTCTTCATGCTCTACCACCTTTTGCACCCGCTTTATAATGCTCTACAATCTTTTTGTTTTCCCCCACTCACTGTGAGTTGACAGAGGGAGAGCACATTGTGTGTTTTCGTTTTTTGTATCCCATTAGTATTTGGAAGGACATTTCAGTGTTCCATTTGGGCTAGTTTTGAAGTTAAACGGTCCAACTAAATAGTGCCCAAGTAAATTCAATAGTGCCACGCAGATATTTTGCTACAGCAATGCTCGAAAGTTGTATACAAACATTTTGTGTTCCCCACTCACTGTGAGTTGACAGAGGGAGAGCACATTGTGTGTTTGTTTTTTGAATCCCATTAGTATTTGGCAGGACATTTCAGTGTTCCATTTGGGCTAGTTTTGAAGTTAAACGGTCCAACTAAATAGTGCCCAAGTAAATTCAATAGTGCCATGCAGATATTTTGCTGCAGCAATGCTCGAAAGTTGTATACAAAGATATTGACTCGCATTTTCAAAGATGGCTAATGGTAGGGTTGTTTAATGCTTTTGTATTGCTCATGTGGTCTCTAAATGTTCACAAATGTGTGCATTTTATGAGATGAATTCCATATCGGTGCTGGCTTGCATCAAATCTAATGATATGGACGATCAATGCGAAATATCTAATCAGTTTTCAATTAAAATATCATTGATTCGCTTATGGTAGGGTTGTGTTATGCTTTTGTATTGCTCATGTGGGCTCTAAATGTTCCCTGAGGTGTGCATTTGATGATAATAATTCCATATCGGTGCTGGCTTGCATCAAATCTAATGATATGGACGTTCAATTCGAAATATATAATCAGTTTTCAATTAAAATATCATTGATTCGCTTATGGTAGGGTTGTGTTATGCTTTTGTATTGTTCATGTGGTCTCTAAATGTTCACAAAGGTGTTAATTTGATGATAATAATTCCATATCGGTGCTGGCTTGCATCAAATCTAATGATATGGACGATCAATTCGAAATATCTAATCAGTTTTCAATTAAAATAATATTGATTCGCTTATGGTAGGGTTGTGTTATGCTTTTGTATTGCTCATGTGGGCTCTAAATGTTCACAAAGGTGTGAATTTGATGATAATAATTCCATATCGGTGCTGGCTTGCATCAAATCTAATGATATGGACGATCAAAGCGACAGTGAGTGGGGAACACGAAAGGTTTGTATTCAACTTTTGAGCATTGCTGCAGCAAAATATCTGCGTGGCACTATGGAATTTACTTGGGCACTATTTAGTTGGACCGTTTAACTTCAAAACTAGCCCAAATGGAACACTGAAATGTCCCACCAAATACTAGCTAGAGACATTCAAAAAACAAACACACAATGTGCTCTCTCTCTCTCTCTCTCTCAGCCAACACACAGTGAGTGGGGAACACGAAAGGTTTGTATTCAACTTTCGAGCATTGCTGCAGCAAAATATCTGCGTGGCACTATGGAATTTACTTGGGCACAATTTAGTTGGACCGTTTAACTTCAAAACTAGCCCAAATGGAACACTGAAATGTCCCACCAAATACTAGCTAGAGACATTCAAAAAACAAACACACAATGTGCTCTCTCCCTCAGTCAACACACAGTGAGTGGGGAATACAGAAAGATTGTAGAGCATTAGAAAACGGATGCAAAAGGTGGTAGAGCATGACGGGTTACCTTCATGGGACCGGTATCTACAGATTAGACACTTTAATTAGCCAAAATCATCATATCCTCGACCAATAGGATTCAAAAAACAAACACACAATGTGCTCTCTCTCTCTCAGTCAACACACAGTGAGTGGGGAACACGAAAGGTTTGTATTCAACTTTCGAGCATTGCTGCAGCAAAATATCTGCGTGGCACTATGGAATTTACTTGGGCACTATTTAGTTGGACCGTTTAACTTCAAAACTAGCCCAAATGGAACACTGAAATGTCCCACCAAATACTAGCTAGAGACATTCAAAAAACAAACACACAATGTGCTCTCTCCCTCAGTCAACACACAGTGAGTGGGGAATACAGAAAGATTGTAGAGCATTAGAAAACGGATGCAAAAGGTGGTAGAGCATGACGGGTTACCTTCATGGGACCGGTATCTACAGATTAGACACTTTAATTAGCCAAAATCATCATATCCTCGACCAATAGGATTCAAAAAACAAACACACAATGTGCTCTCTCTCTCTCTCAGTCAACACACAGTGAGTGGGGAACACGAAAGGTTTGTATTCAACTTTCGAGCATTGCTGCAGCAAAATATCTGCGTGGCACTATGGAATTTACTTGGGCACTATTTAGTTGGACCGTTTAACTTCAAAACTAGCCCAAATGGAACACTGAAATGTCCCACCAAATACTAGCTAGAGACATTTTTAAAATTACACTATGCTATTACGAGGCATTACACACAATACACACGATACTCATGGACAACGTGGATCTTATTATCACGCAGCCAACACCCAATTTAGAGAGTGGATCTTTTATTTCATACGCAAATTAACAATTTAGGACAACATTTGCACTACAAATGTGAACATCGAATCAAAATGTCACATAATCATACTTGACACTATACAGTATTGACAAAACACACACTCTGCTCTCCCTCAGTCAACACACAGTGAGAGGGGGAAAACAAAAAGATTGTAGAGCATTGGAAAACGGGTGCAAAAGGTGGTAGAGCATGATGAAATACCTTCATGGGATCGCTATCTACTGATTAGACACTTTTATTAGCCAAAATGATCAAATCCTCGACCAATAGGATTCAAAAAACAAACACACAATGTGCTCTCTCTCTCTCTCTCCCTCAGTCAACACACAGTGAGAGGGGGGAAAACAAAAAGATTGTAGAGCATTGGAAAACGTGTGCAAAAGGTGGTAGAGCATGATGTATTACCTTCATGGGATCGCTATCTACTGATTAGACACTTTTATTAGCCAAAATGATCAAATCCTCGACCAATAGGATTCAAAAAACAAACGCACAATGTGCTCTCTCTCTCTCAGTCAACACACAGTGAGTGGGGAAAACAAAAGGTTTGTATTCAACTTTCGAGCATTGCTGCAGCAAAATATCTGCGTGGCACTATGGAATTTACTTGGGCACTATTTAGTTGGACCGTTTAACTTCAAAACTAGCCCAAATGGAACACTGAAATGTCCCACCAAATACTAGCTAGAGACATGCGTATGTTTGGTCAATTTGTTTTTTAACCCCATTGGTCGAGGATTTGATCATTTTGGCTAATAGAAGTGTCTAATCAGTAGATAGCGAACCCATGAAGGTAATTCATCATGCTCTACCACCTTTTGCGCCCGTTTTCTAATGCTCTACAAACTTTTTGTATTCCCCACTCACTGAGTGTTGACAGTGGGAGAGCACATTGTGTGTTTGTTTTTTGAATCTTATATAAATTCGTGGCTGTGAAGACACATGCCCAACTGCTAGAAATTTATGTCAGGATTATTTTTCCTAGTCCCAAAAATCATAATCTAAAAAGACATTAGCTATATTGTCAAAGGAACAATCAGACATTGCCATTTTAATATACTCAATATTCCAATCTTTGTATTTGAATCTTATTAAATTCGTGGCTGTGAAGACACATGCCCAACTGCTAGAAATTTATGTCAGGATTATTTTTCCTAGTCCCAAAAATCATAATCTTAAAAGACATTAGCTATATTGTCAAAGGATCAATCAGACATTGCCATTTTACCATTTTGCCATTTTAGTGAGTGAGTGTGTGTCTGTGTCCAATGAGCATTTGGTATATGAAGGTTGTTTAAAACGACCTTTGTCAGGTTGTTCACAATGCACAACAGTCATCATCATCACATCATTGAGTGAGTGAGTGTGTGTCCAATGAGCATTTGGTATATGAAGGTTGTTTAAAACGACCTTTGTGTGCCTTGGAGTGCCGCAACTGTTCCTATGAGTGCCGCAACTGTTCCAATCAGTGCCGCAACTGTTTTAATGACTGCCGCAACTGTTCCAATCAGTGCCGCAACTCATCCTCGTACGGATACTCGGAGTATCAGTACGAGGATAACTCATCCTATCAGTGCCGCAACTGTTCCTATGACTCAATATTCCAAACTATTGTATTTGAATCTTATTAAATTCGTGGCTGTGACGACACATGCCCAACTGCTAGAAATTTATGTCAGGATTATTTTTCCTAGTCCCAAAAATCATAATCTTAAAAGACATTAGCTATATTGTCAAAGGAACAATCAGACATTGCCATTTTAGTGTACTCAATATTACAAACTATTGTATTTGAATCTTATTAAATTCGTGGGTGTGAAGACACATGCCCAACTGCTAGAAATTTATGTCAGGATTATTTTTCCTAGTCCCCAGAATCATAATCTTAAAAGACATTAGCTATATTGTCAAAGGATCAATCAGACATTGCCATTTTACCATTTTGCCATTTTAGTGAGTGAGTGTGTGTCTGTGTCCAATGAGCATTTGGTATATGAAGGTTGTTTAAAACGACCTTTGTCAGGTTGTTCACAATGCACAACAGTCATCATCACCACATCATTGAGTGAGTGAGTGTGTGTCCAATGAGCATTTGGTATATGAAGGTTGTTTAAAACGACCTTTGTGTGCCTTGGAGTGCCGCAACTGTTCCAATGAGTGCCGCAACTGTTCCAATCAGTGCCGCAACTGTTTTAATGACTGCCGCAACTGTTCCAATCAGTGCCGCAACTGTTTTAATGAGTGCCGCAACTGTTCCAATCAGTGCCGCAACTGTTCTAATGAGTGCCGCAACTGTTCCAATCAGTGCCGCAACTGTTCCAATCAGTGCCGCAACTGTTTTAATGAGTGCCCCAACTGTTCCAATCAGTGCCGCAACTGTTCTAATGAGTGCCGCAACTCATCAAGCTTATCTCGGCCATGGAAATTGGCTAGATTCATCCAATTTCCATTGCCGCAACCAATTGTATCGGATATTTGATGAACAAGCTTATCTCGGCCATGGAAATTGGCTAGATTCATCCAATTTCCATTGCTTTTGTATTCCCCACTCACTGTGTGTTGACTGTGGGAGAGAGAGAGAGAGCTGAGCGTATGTTTGGTCAATTTGTTTTTTAACCCCATTGGTCGAAGATTTGATCATTTTGGCTAATAGAAGTGTCTAATCAGTAGATAGCGAACCCATGAAGGTAATTCATCATGCTCTACCACCTTTTGCGCCCGTTTTCTAATGCTCTACAAACTTTTTGTATTCCCCACTCACTGTGTGTTGACTGTGGGAGAGCACATTGTGTGTTTGTTTTTTGAATTTTATATAAATTCGTGGCTGTGAAGACACATGCCCAACTGCTAGAAATTTATGTCAGGATTATTTTTCCTAGTCCCAAAAATCATAATCTTAAAAGACATTAGCTATATTGTCAAAGGAACAATCAGACATTGCCATTTTAATATACTCAATATTCCAATCTTTGTATTTGAATCTTATTAAATTCGTGGCTGTGAAGACACATGCCCAACTGCTAGAAATTTATGTCAGGATTATTTTTCCTAGTCCCCAGAATCATAATCTTAAAAGACATTAGCTATATTGTCAAAGGATCAATCAGACATTGCCATTTTACCATTTTGCCATTTTAGTTAGTGAGTGTGTGTCTGTGTCCAATGAGCATTTGGTATATGAAGGTTGTTTAAAACAACCTTTGTCAGGTTGTTCACAATGCACAACAGTCATCATCACCACATCATTGAGTGAGTGAGTGTGTGTCCAATGAGCATTTGGTATATGAAGGTTGTTTAAAACGACCTTTGTGTGCCTTGGAGTGCCGCAACTGTTCCTATGAGTGCCGCAACTGTTCCAATCAGTGCCGCAACTGTTTTAATGACTGCCGCAACTGTTCCAATCAGTGCCGCAACTCATCCTCGTACGGATACTCGGAGTATCAGTACGAGGATAACTCATCCTATCAGTGCCGCAACTGTTCCTATGACTCAATATTCCAAACTATTGTATTTGAATCTTATTAAATTCGTGGCTGTGACGACACATGCCCAACTGCTAGAAATTTATGTCAGGATTATTTTTCCTAGTCCCAAGAATCATAATCTTAAAAGACATTAGCTATATTGTCAAAGGAACAATCAGACATTGCCATTTTAGTGTACTCAATATTACAAACTATTGTATTTCAATCTTATTAAATTGGTGGCTGTGACGACACATGCCCAACTGTTAGAAATTTATGTCAGGATTATTTTTCCTAGTCCCCAGAATCATAATCTTAAAAGACATTAGCTATATTGTCAAAGGATCAATCAGACATTGCCATTTTACCATTTTGCCATTTTAGTGAGTGAGTGTGTGTCTGTGTCCAATGAGCATTTGGTATATGAAGGTTGTTTAAAACGACCTTTGTCAGGTTGTTCACAATGCACAACAGTCATCATCACCACATCATTGAGTGAGTGAGTGTGTGTCCAATGAGCATTTGGTATATGAAGGTTGTTTAAAACGACCTTTGTGTGCCTTGGAGTGCCGCAACTGTTCCTATCAGTGCCGCAACTGTTCCAATCAGTGCCGCAACTGTTATAATGACTGCCGCAACTGTTCCAATCAGTGCCGCAACTGTTTTAATGAGTGCCGCAACTGTTCCAATCAGTGCCGCAACTGTTCTAATGAGTGCCGCAACTATTCCAATCAGTGCCGCAACTGTTCTAATGAGTGCCGCAACTGTTCCAATCAGTGCCGCAACTGTTCCAATCAGTGCCGCAACTGTTTTAATGAGTGCCGCAACTGTTCCAATCAGTGCCGCAACTGTTCTAATTAGTGCCGCAACTCATCAAGCTTATTTCGGCCATGGAAATTGGCTAGATTCATCCAATTTCCATTGCTTTTGTATTCCCCACTCACTGTGTGTTGACTGTGGGAGAGAGAGAGAGAGCTGAGGGTATGTTTGGTCAATTTGTTTTTTTAACCCCATTGGTCGAGGATTTGATCATTTTGGCTAATAGAAGTGTCTAATCAGTAGATAGCGAACCCATGAAGGTAATTCATCATGCTCTACCACCTTTTGCGCCCGTTTTCTAATGCTCTACAAACTTTTTGTATTCCCCACTCACTGTGTGTTGACTGTGGGAGAGCACATTGTGTGTTTGTTTTTTGAATCTTATATAAATTCGTGGCTGTGAAGACACATGCCCAACTGCTAGAAATTTATGTCAGGATTATTTTTCCTAGTCCCCAGAATCATAATCTTAAAAGACATTAGCTATATTGTCAAAGGATCAATCAGACATTGCCATTTTACCATTTTGCCATTTTAGTGAGTGTGTCCAATGAGCATTTGGTATATGAAGGTTGTTTAAAACGACCTTTGTCAGGTTGTTCACAATGCACAACAGTCATCAACACCACATCATTGAGTGAGTGAGTGTGTATCCAATGAGCATTTGGTATATGAAGGTTGTTTAAAACGACCTTTGTGTGCCTTGGAGTGCCGCAACTGTTCCAATCAGTGCCGCAACTGTTCCAATCAGTGCCGCAACTGTTTTAATGAGTGCCGCAACTGTTCTAATCAGTGCCGCAACTGTTCTAATCAGTGCCGCAACTGTTCCAATCAGTGCCGCAACTGTTCCAATCAGTGCCGCAACTGTTATAATGAGTGCCGCAACTGTTCTAATTAGTGCCGCAACTCATCAAGCTTATCTCGGCCATGGAAATTGGCTAGATTCATCCAATTTCCATTGCCGCAACCAATTGTATCGGATATTTGATGAACAAGCTTATCTCGGCCATGGAAATTGGCTAGATTCATCCAATTTCCATTGCTTTTGTATTCCCCACTCACATGTGTTGTCTGTGTCCAATGAGCATTTGGTATATGATGGTTGTTTAAAACGACCTTTGTGTGCCTTGGAGTGCCGCAACTGTTCCAATGAGTGCCGCAACTGTTCCAATCAGTGCCGCAACTGTTTTAATGAGTGCCGCAACTGTTCCAATCAGTGCCGCAACTGTTCCAATCAGTTTTTTTTTATTAGTCAAGAATAAGCAACCGTTCTTGCTTGGCATTAAACGGCAAAAATACATCACATTACAAAAATACTGTTAGATAAAAAAGCTAAATGTTACATATTTACAAGTATATACAGTTAGTTGAGCACACGATGCGGCTCCCAACGGAGAAGCAACCTGTGAATGCGTTTGAGGTATTCTGAGAATAAATCATAGTCAGATTGAGAATGAAAGGGTGAGGTGAGGTTGAGATCAGGTATCGCCATTCTGATGGATGCTGTAGCTGGACATGATTTGATCAAGTGATGTGGTTCTTGGAGTGCCCCACACTCGCAAGCTCCACTCCTCCATATCCTGAACCTTGATAGATAAGCAGCAAACTTGCCATGACCTGAGAGGAATTGCGTAATAATAAAGTCAGGCTGGAGATATTTAGCAGATCTTCGATGCGCTATCGTCGGGAAAAAGATCCTCGTGCAAACGCCCTTTGTCAGGTTGTTCACAATGCACAACAGTCATCATCACCACATCATTGAGTGAGTGAGTGTGTGTCCAATGAGCATTTGGTATATGAAGGTTGTTTAAAACGACCTTTGTGTGCCTTGGAGTGCCGCAACTGTTCCTATGAGTGCCGCAACTGTTCCAATCAGTGCCGCAACTGTTTTAATGACTGCCGCAACTGTTCCAATCAGTGCCGCAACTGTTTTAATGAGTGCCGCAACTGTTCCAATCAGTGCCGCAACTGTTCTAATGAGTGCCGCAACTGTTCCAATCAGTGCCGCAACTGTTCTAATGAGTGCCGCAACTGTTCCAATCAGTGCCGCAACTGTTTTAATGAGTGCCCCAACTGTTCCAATCAGTGCCGCAACTGTTCTAATGAGTGCCGCAACTGTTCCAATCAGTGCCGCAACTGTTCCAATCAGTGCCGCAACTGTTTTAATGAGTGCCGCAATTGTTCCAATCAGTGCCGCAACTGTTCTAATTAGTGCCGCAACTCATCAAGCTTATTTCGGCCATGGAAATTGGCTAGATTCATCCAATTTCCATTGCTTTTGTATTCCCCACTCACTGTGTGTTGACTGTGGGGGAGAGAGAGAGCTGAGCGTATGTTTGGTCAATTTGTTTTTTAACCCCATTGGTCGAGGATTTGATCATTTTGGCTAATAGAAGTGTCTAATCAGTAGATAGCGAACCCATGAAGGTAATTCATCATGCTCTACCACCTTTTGCGCCCGTTTTCTAATGCTCTACAAACTTTTTGTATTCCCCACTCACTGTGTGTTGACTGTGGGAGAGCACATTGTGTGTTTGTTTTTTGAATCTTATATAAATTCGTGGCTGTGAAGACACATGCCCAACTGCTAGAAATTTATGTCTGGATTATTTTTCCTAGTCCCAAAAATCATAATCTTAAAAGACATTAGCTATATTGTCAAAGGAACAATCAGACATTGCCATTTTAATATACTCAATATTCCAATCTTTGTATTTGAATCTGTGGACCTGGAGAAAGCGTACGATCGCGTACCTCGAGAACTGTTGTGGGACTGTCTACAAGAGTACGGGATCCCGTTGGAACTCATCCGTGCGATCCAATCTCTGTATAAGCAGTGTAACGCCCGTGTACGAGTTGGAGGCAATAAGTCGAGATCGTTCACCGTGGGCACTGGTCTCCGTCAAGGGTGCGTGCTATCACCGATCCTGTTTGCTACATTCATGGATCTTATCGAGAAGCGCAGCCGTGGTCCGGAGTGTGTCAAGATTGGCCAAGTGAGGGTGTCAAGGCTGCTCTTCGCGGACGACCTGGCGATCCTAGCTTCGAGTCAAGACGACCTCCAGTGCGCACTCGAACGTTTCGCAGCCGAGTGTGAAAAGTCCGGAATGAAGGTCAGCACAAGCAAGACCGAAGTGATGGTTCTCTCAAGACGAACTGTGGACTGCACACTACATGTCAGTGGTGTCCAGCTCCAACAAGTCAAGGAGTTCAAGTATCTCGGGGCTCTGTTCACGAGTGATGGACGGCTGGATAAAGAACTTAACCGACGCATCAACCTCTCAAACGTAGTCCTTAGAGAGCTCTGGGCGGTGATGGGCAGTTCGAGGATCAGTAAAGAAGCAAAGCTCGCCATCTACAAGTCTTTATTCAGAGCCGTCCTCATCTATGGTCACGAATCTTGGACTCTGACCGAAAGAACTAGGTCGCGGGTACAAGCGGCCGAGATGCGCTTTCTGAGAAGGATCTTTGGTGTCACCCGTTTGGATCACATTCGGAACGCATCGATCAGGGAGGCCATCAACATCGAGCCGCTACTCCTCTGGGTAGAGAGGTCCCAACTCCGGTGGCGTGGTCACGTGGAAAGGATGGATCCGGATCGTCTGGTTTGGCAAATCTTAAACGCGGTGCCAGATGGACAAAGACCGGTTGGCAGACCAAGGACGAGATGGATGGACCAAAATGACGCCCTCTTGAGACGTGTTGGCCTGAACCCGGACGAAGTAGCACAAGTTGCCACGGACCGATCCTTGTGGAGGCAGCAGATTTTTGGGCTAGAGCCGCGACCCGATTTACGGACATAGCGGTGTGATGTTAATGTTAATGTTAAATGTATTTGAATCTTATTAAATTCGTGGCTGTGAAGACACATGCCCAACTGCTAGAAATTTATGTCAGGATTATTTTTCCTAGTCCCCAGAATCATAATCTTAAAAGACATTAGCTATATTGTCAAAGGATCAATCAGACATTGCCATTTTACCATTTTGCCATTTTAGTGAGTGAGTGTGTGTCTGTGTCCAATGAGCATTTGGTATATGAAGGTTGTTTAAAACGACCTTTGTGTGCCTTGGAGTGCCGCAACTGTTCCTATGAGTGCCGCAACTGTTCCAATCAGTGCCGCAACTGTTTTAATGACTGCCGCAACTGTTCCAATCAGTGCCGCAACTGTTTTAATGAGTGCCGCAACTGTTCCAATCAGTGCCGCAACTGTTTTAATGAGTGCCGCAACTGTTCCAATCAGTGCCGCAACTGTTCTAATGAGTGCCGCAACTGTTCCAATCAGTAATTACTCTGTCCGTTCTGGAACGAGTACGATCACAAGCGATACATGGTTGGATGCGTAAAAAAATAGAGAATAGATTTGTTAGGTGGTTCTGGCACTGGTGATGATGGATTCCCTAGGATTCGGATAAATTAGGAACACAACAGAGATGACAATGTGCGTTTTAGTTAAAGAGCACTGCTTTGGCTGGTGGAATTGGACACTAGTAGAATTCACTGGTGGACTTTAAATAGATCATTAGTTGGTCATATAATGTAGTAAGGGCAGGGGTGTTGAGGTACGTTCCAGAAAAGGATTGTTGAGTTTGCTGAAAAGAACTAAAACATAGACACACATACAACAACAAAACATGTGCTTTTCTTATCAACTGGTGATAAGCGCATGATGACATGTGAACACACTCACTCAACAGTAAAAGTTTGACTGATAAAGCACCTAGATGGCGGTGGCGGTTTGTTTATGTTGAGTGTGTTTACATTGTACAATTGAATGATTGGCTTATGGCTTATTACTTATATTACTCTACCCACCACCCTGTTAGGTGTTTTAATAAGTAGATATGAAGTGAATCTACGAGAATTAGTGTCTTACTTGAGGATGAATAAGGTATAGCGATGTTTTTCGATGGTCGCAAATGTTCACATTCGAGTTTCCTCAATGTTTACATTGGAGATTTTTGGTTTTTGGTTTGGTATTTGAGTATTACTCTACCCACCACCCTCTTATGTGTTTTAATAAGTAGATATGAAATGAATCTACGAGAATTAGTGTCTTACTTGAGGATGAATAAGGTATAGCGATTTTTTTCGATGATCGCAAATGTTTTTGTTTAACCCCACTCACTGTGAGTTGACTAAAAGAGAGAGAGAGAGAGCACATTGTGTGTTTGTTTTTTGAATCCTATTGGTCGAGGATTTGATCATTTTGGCTAATAAAAGTGTCTAATCAGTAGATAGCGAACCCATGAAGGTAATTCTTGGGTCACACACAAAGACAATCTTTATTGGATCTCGATGGTACAGGAAATGGAACACCTCAACACTCGGTATTCTATGTTACAGAGCACATTCACCTAAACCGTATTCGACGAGACTGACGCTCGACATGACCTTAAATAGCCTCTCAGTGGAGAAGCCACTGAGAGGGGTGCAGTGGAGGGTTGGGTCAAAGGCCAACAGCACGAGACTGGATCGGCATTACATTGCGCGCCTCACATTGTGACGGATATTCTTGTAACTCTCGGAGGGGGTGCGAGTATCGAGGACTGCCGCTGGCGCCCATAGAGTCCGAGACACGGAGCATCTGGCTAAATATGGCGTCGAACCTGCAACAGGACGTGCCGTAGGTGCGTCCCTGCTGCATTAAGGCCTTCTTCTTTTAAAGTTTTTTTCGAAAAACACCTCCCGGGGCCACAGCAATGATCCATTAGTTACACCCATCCTCGGGTCTCGTTATCTGCACGATTCAAAATTAAGTCAGGATGTTCAATAATTACTTATGATCCTTTTGATATTTGGGAACAGCAAAGATCTAATTTCTGATTCGATGAGGTTCGATTCCATGACGATGATATTCTTGGCTAAACGCAATATGATGAAGGGCGTCTCCGTTAGCCGTCAAACATTCATTTGCAAGTGGTGGTAATTGCACGGCATACTTTACGTAAAGTTGAGTTGTGTATGGGCATTTTTGGGTTTATTCGTACATTGGTTAACTTGATGCGTGTACGATTGTAGGGATTATTTGCATAATTGATTAAGGATATATTGAGTAATGAAATGATTAATATGCTCGATAATTCTGTTTGTTGTTGCGAGCTGTATAATCAGTGAATCTTCTACCATTACCTTTTCCACGACCATCACAATCCTGAAAATCCGTATCATAACTTCGATCATTGTGCGAATACATATCTGAGTTTGAGTAGTAACTATTCAGATCTTTCTCATTGAATTTCCTATTTTTATAATAATTTTTAGGTTTCTCTCTGACTGATTTTTCAATCAAAGTAGCCCCATTTCGAAAATCATTATAGTCATTAACTTTGCAAAAACGTAGCTCTGCCGCTACCTTTTTGTGGATTTTGGGCAAAATTAGCTGTAAAAGATCAATCTTTGGGTCACTCATGATAGGTTGTGCCACTTTCTCAAAACGTGCAATGAAATCATCGATGCTTTCTCGGGCACCCTGAGATAACTGATTGATTTCGATCATAACTATCGCTTGCACATTAAATTCATTTGCTGTAGGGTTTTCTCGTGATTCGCCTAAAATTCGGTGTTTGATTCGCGCCCAGAACCTCATATTGAATTGCACTGATAAACTAGTTAGATAGGATTGGTCAAGTTGGATAGACAGGTAGTAGGCAATTGATTAGTCTACTTGCAGTTTGTTTTGATGCGTAGTTGAATCTGCTGTAGATAGATGGCGCGCTGAACAGGAGTTGTTTGATTGTTATTTGGTCCAACGCTCATTAGAGTACTTGCGGGAAAATCTCCTGCGGCGCGTGTTTCGAATTTCACACACAAGTCCAGTTCGAGAGAGGTACTAGTGCGGCAGTGGTGTTCTGTCGGCTGTTATCCGAACAGGCAGGGGAGAGGACAAAGGTCGACAGTTGAACCTTTTTGTTATATAGCAGTCACGCAGTGTCGCTTCGGGGCAGTTTGCACATAATGATTATTGCCGCTTGAATGAGACGGGAACGATGAGTAGTTAAATTAATCGTGAGTGAGCGCACATTTGGTCGTCTCTGTCGATCATTAATGTTTCTCAGTCCGCAGTCATTTAGAGAGGAAGCACACACAACAGATCATGCATTGATAATAGAGGTTCATTTAATTTCTCCATTAGTTCAATAATGGATCCTTTCCTCCTTCTTTCTTTTTTTTCTTTTTCTTTTTTGGTTGGGGTGAAAGTTGAAAGTTCTATATAGCAAAAGAATGCGAAATAAAGTCCTGTTCTGTCCTTTTCTATTTGAGGCAGCAGAAAGGAAATGACGGTTGAACTGCAGAAGAGACTTGAGCTTGTGCACTGCAATGGGCTAATCGTTTATTCACCATACGACAGCATTCGCGAGTAGGTGAGTCTATTTTAGACGGTTGCCATCGTGGGGTCATGACCGCGGCTCATCATTCGGGGTAGGTTGCAATTTGTGCACGCAATTCGGAGGGAGGGTAGCCTCAGTCAAGTGGAAGTTCTTCCGAAAAATTTTAGGCAGCAAATAAAATTTTGATTTTGCTACTGTTGGAATTGTGATTGATTCGTTAGATATGTTTTCCTTGATGTTATTTCGACAACCATTTAATTTGACATAGGTGCGTTTGCTTGTACTTGTGTCTCCAGTCACATTTCGCTATTCCAGAGCACGTTCCACTTCAATTGCACTTTGATAGTGGATTCTGTTTGAGACAATTTGGTTTACGTTGTCTTGATCAATTTGTCGCATTAGCTTTGCTGGGCGGTAGGTCAGATTGTAGTTCTCTGTTTACAAGTTCTACGTTGACACTTCCATTATTTTGGTAACACTTTGCAAGGGTCAATCTGTGGGTCAAACATTCATGTCGTGAGGTTCGGATCCTTGCCGTAACTTCTCTACGAAGATGTGCCCATCTTTTGAACACACCTTGCAATCAGTGTTATGTAGATCACATCGCGAGGGTCCGGTCATCCGCCAAAGCTCTACGATGATTTTTCTAGTTGGGTTTTGTGCGTATCGCGAGGGTCCAGTATCGCACTAAAGCTCTACGATGTCGCTCCCATTGAAATATTTTGCTTAGCCGACGATAACTTGATCTGTTCCACGTTGTAGGTTGCAGTTTCAATCACATTTAGTTTACACAGTACTTTGTTTCTAGTGGATATTTCTTAAAGCACTTGGTTTCTTACTATCCAATTTTGATAGAAAATTTAGAGTTTTACAAGGTGAATGGAAATTTTGCAAGTCGGAAATCACTCGATATCCTCGTCAGCCAAATGTAGCAGTGGGCACCTTTTGGAACACGGAAGGGCCAGTTTGGTCGCTAAGTGAGTTCTATGATTCCGCTGCTTGAGTTGTTGGGGTCCAACTGGGCTTCTGACCGATGATCTAGTGGTCTGGAGGCTTCCTGGTGAGATTAAGATGTAGTAAATGAGGACACGTTGGGTCACACACAAAGACAATCTTTATTGGATCTCGATGATACAGGAAATGGAACACCTCAACACTCGGTATTCTATGTTACAGAGCACATTCACCTAAACCGTATTCGACGAGACTGACGCTCGACATGACCTTAAATAGCCTCTCAGTGGAGAAGCCACTGAGAGGGGTGCAGTGGAGGGTTGGGTCAAAGGCCAACAGCACGAGACTGGATCGGCATTACATTGCGCGCCTCACATTGTGACGGATATTCTTGTAACTCTCGGAGGGGGTGCGAGTATCGAGGACTGCCGCTGGCGCCCATTGAGTCCGAGACACGGAGCATCAGGCTAAATATGGCGTCGAACCTGCAACAGGACGTGCCGTAGGTGCGTCCCTGCTGCAGTTGTTCACAATGCACAACAGTCATCATCACCACATCATTGAGTGAGTGAGTGTGTGTCCAATGAGCATTTGGTATATGAAGGTTGTTTAAAACGACCTTTGTGTGCCTTGGAGTGCCGCAACTGTTCCTATGAGTGCAGCAACTGTTCCAATCAGTGCCGCAACTGTTTTAATGAGTGCCGCAACTGTTCCAATCAGTGCCGCAACTGTTTTAATGACTGCCGCAACTGTTCCAATCAGTGCCGCAACTGTTCCAATCAGTAATTACTCTGTCCGTTCTGGAACGAGTACGATCACAAGCGATACATGGTTGGATGCGTAAAAAATTAGAGAATAGATTTGTTAGGTGGTTCTGGCACTGGTGATGATGGATTCCCTAGGATTCGGATAAATTAGGAACACAACAGAGATGACAATGTGCGTTTTAGTTAAAGAGCACTGCTTTGGCTGGTGGAATTGGACACTAGTAGAATTCACTGGTGGACTTTAAATAGATCATTAGTTGGTCATATAATGTAGTAAGGGCAGGGGTGTTGAGGTACGTTACAGAAAAGGATTGTTGAGTTTGCTGAAAAGAACTAAAACATAGACACACATACAACAACAAAACATGTGCTTTTCTTATCAACTGGTGATAAGCGCATGATGACATGTGAACACACTCACTCAACAGTAAAAGTTTGACTGATAAAGCACCTAGATGGCGGTGGCGGTTTGTTTATGTTGAGTGTGTTTATACATTGTACAATTGAATGATTGGCTTATGGCTTATTACTTATATTACTCTACCCACCACCCTGTTAGGTGTTTTAATAAGTAGATATGAAGTGAATCTACGAGAATTAGTGTCTTACTTGAGGATGAATAAGGTATAGCGATGTTTTTCGATGGTCGCAAATGTTCACATTCTAGTTTCCTCAATGTTTCCATTGGAGATTTTTGGTTTTTGGTTTGGTATTTGAGTATTACTCTACTCACCACCCTCTTATGTGTTTTAATAAGTAGATATGAAGTGAATCTACGAGAATTAGTGTTTTACTTGAGGATGAATAAGGTATAGCGATTTTTTTCGATGATCGCAAATGTTTTTGTTTAACCCCACTCACTGTGAGTTGACTGAAAGAGAGAGAGAGCACATTGTGTGTTTGTTTTTTGAATCCTATTGGTCGAGGATTTGATCATTTTGGCTAATAAAAGTGTCTAATCAGTAGATAGCGAACCCATGAAGGTAATTCTTCATGCTCTACCACCGTTTGCACCCGTTTTCTAATGCTCTACAATCTTTTTGTTTTCCCCACTCACTGTGAGTTGACTGAGGTAGAGCACATTGTGTGTTTGTTTTTTGAATCTTATATAAATTCGTGGCTGTGAAGACACATGCCCAACTGCTTGAAATTTATGTCAGAATTATTTTTCCTAGTCCCCAAAATCATAATCTTAAAAGACATTAGCTATATTGTCAAAGGATCAATCAGACATTGCCATTTTAATATACTCAATATTCCAATCTTTGTATTTGAATCTTATTAAATTCGTGGCTGTGAAGACACATGCCCAACTGCTAGAAATTTATGTCAGGATTATTTTTCCTAGTCCCCAGAATCATAATCTTAAAAGACATTAGCTATATTGTCAAAGGATCAATCAGACATTGCCATTTTACCATTTTTGCCATTTTAGTGAGTGAGTGTGTGTCTGTGTCCAATGAGCATTTGGTATATGAAGGTTGTTTAAAACGACATTTGTCAGGTTGTTCACAATGCACAACAGTCATCATCACCACATCATTGAGTGTGTGAGTGTGTGTCCAATGAGCATTTGGTATATGAAGGTTGTTTAAAACGACCTTTGTGTGCCTTGGAGTGCCGCAACTGTTCCTATGAGTGCCGCAACTGTTCCAATCAGTGCCGCAACTGTTTTAATGACTGCCGCAACTGTTCCAATCAGTGCCGCAACTGTTTTAATGAGTGCCGCAACTGTTCCAATCAGTGCCGCAACTGTTTTAATGAGTGCCGCAACTGTTCCAATCAGTGCCGCAACTGTTCTAATGAGTGCCGCAACTGTTCCAATCAGTGCCGCAACTGTTCCAATCAGTGCCGCAACTGTTTTAATGAGTGCCGCAACTGTTCCAATCAGTGCCGCAACTGTTCTAATTAGTGCCGCAACTCATCAAGCTTATCTCGGCCATGGAAATTGGCTAGATTCATCCAATTTCCATTGCCGCAACCAATTGTATCGGATATTTGATGAACAAGCTTATCTCGGCAATGGAAATTGGCTAGATTCATCCAATTTCCATTGCTTTTGTATTCCCCACTCACTGTGTGTTGTCTGTGTCCAATGAGCATTTGGTATATGAAGGTTGTTTAAAACGACCTTTGTCAGGTTGTTCACAATGCCCAACAGTCATCATCACCACATCATTGAGTGAGTAAGTGTGTGTGTTCAATGAGCTTTTGGTATATGAAGGTTGTTTAAAACGACCAATGTTAGTGTACTCGATATTCCAATTTGAATCCTATTAAATTCGGGGCTGCGAAGACACATGCACAACTGCTAGAAATTTACGTTAGGATTATTTTTCCTAGTCCCGAGAATCATAATCTCAAAAGACATTAGCTATATTGTCAAAGAAACAATCAGACATTGCCATTTTAGTGTACTCGAAAGCGAAAAATTAAATTCTGTGTTTGTTTTGTGAATCCTATTGGTCGAGGATTTGATCATTTTGACTAATTAAAGTGTCTAATCTGTAGATACCGATCCCATGAAGGTAACCCATCATGCTCTACCAACTTTTGCATCCGTTTTCTAATGCTCTACAATCTTTTTGTTTTTCCCCACTCACTGTGAGTTGACTGATGGAGAGAGCACATTGTGTGTTTTCGTTTTTTGAATCCCATTAGTATTTGGAAGGACATTTAGTGTTCCATTTGGGCTAGTTTTGAAGTTAAACGGTCCAACTAAATAATTCCCAAGTAAATTCAATAGGCCCACGCATATATTTTGCTACAGCAATGCTCGAAAGTTGTATACAAACATATTGACTAGATGGAAATTGGCTAGATTCAACCAATTTCCATTGCCGCAACCAAATGTATAGCTCATGTGGGCTCTAAATGTTCACAGTGGTGTGCATTTTATGAAAAGATTTCCATAACGGTGTTGCGTTGCATCAAATCTAATGATATGGACAATCTACGCTTAAAATCTAATCATTTATCAATTAAAATATCAATGATTGGCTTATGGTTGGTTTGTGTAATGCTTTTGTAAGGCACATGTGGGCTCTAAATGTTCACAGTGGTGTGCATTTGATGATAATTATTCCATATCGGTGATGCGTTGCGATAAACTAATGATATGGACAATCTAAGCGATGGAAATTGGCTGAATCTAGCCAATTTCCATTGCCGCAACCAAATGTATTGCGGCACTCATTGGAACAGTTGCGGAACTGATAGGAAGAGTTATCATTTTACTGATACTTTTATTTCGGAGTATCAGTACGAGGATGAGTAGACACACATACAACAACAAAACATGTGCTTTTCTTATCAACTGGTGATAAGCGCATGATGACATGTGAACACACTCACTCATCAGTAAAAGTTTGACTGATAAAGCACCTAAATGGCGGTGGCGGTTTGTTTATGTTGAGTGTGTTTATTCATTGTACAATTGAATGATTGGCTTATGGCTTATTACTTATATTACTCTACCCACCACCCTGTTAGGTGTTTTAATAAGTAGATATGAAGTGAATCTACGAGAATTAGTGTCTTACTTGAGGATGAAAAAGGTATAGCGATGTTTTTCGATGGTCGCAAATGTTCACATTCGAGTTTCCTCAATGTTTCCATTGGAGATTTTTGGTTTTTGGTTTGGTATTTGAGTATTACTCTACCCACCACCCTCTTATGTGTTTTAATTAGTTGATATGAAGTGAATCTACGAGAATTAGTGTCTTACTTGAGGATGAATAAGGTATAGCGATTTTTTTCGATGGTCGCAAATGTTCACGTACGAGTTTTCTCAATGTTTACGTTGGAGTTTTTTGGTTTTTGGTTTGGTATTCGAGTATTACTCTACCCACCACCCTCTTAGGTGTTTTAATTAGTTGATATGAAGTGAATCTACGAGAATTAGTGTCTTACTTGCGGATGAAAAAGGTATAGCGATGTTTTTCGATGGTCGCAAATGTTCACATTCGAGTTTCCTCAATGTTTCCATTGGAGATTTTTGGTTTTTGGTTTGGTATTTGAGTATTACTCTACCCACCACCCTCTTAGGTGTTTTAATTAGTTGATATGAAGTGAATCTACGAGAATTAGTGTCTTACTTGAGGATGAATAAGGTATAGCGATTTTTTTCGATGGTCGCAAATGTTCACGTACGAGTTTCCTCAATGTTTACGTTGGAGTTTTTTGGTTTTTGGTTTGGTATTCGAGTATTACTCTACCCACCACCCTCTTAGGTGTTTTAATTAGTTGATATGAAGTGAATCTACGAGAATTAGTGTCTTACTTGCGGATGAATAAGGTATAGCGATTTTTTCGATGATCGCAAATGTTCACATTCGAGTTTCCTCAATGTTTACGTTGGAGGTTTTTGGTTTGTTATTTGAGTATTACTCTACCCACCACCCTCTTATGTGTTTTAATAAGTTGATATGAAGTGAATCTACGAGAATTAGTGTCTTACTTGAGGATGAATAAGGTATAGCGATGTTTTTCGATGGTCGCAAATGTTCACGTACGAGTTTCCTCAATGTTTACGTTGGAGATTTTTTGGTTTTTGGTTTGGTATTCGAGTATTACTCTACCCACCACCCTCTTAGGTGTTTTAATTAGTTGATATGAAGTGAATCTACGAGAATTAGTGTCTTACTTGAGGATGAATAAGGTATAGCGATTTTTTCGATGATCGCAAATGTTCACGTACGAGTTTTCTCAATGTTTACGTTGGAGATTTTTGGTTTTTGGTTTGGTATTTGAGTATTACTCTACCCACCACCCTCTTATGTGTTTTAATAAGTAGATATGAAGTGAATCTACGAGAATTAGTGTCTTACTTGAGGATGAATAAGGTATAGCGATTTTTTTCGATGGTCGCAAATGTTCACGTACGAGTTTTCTCAATGTTTACGTTGGAGTTTTTTGGTTTTTGGTTTGGTATTCGAGTATTACTCTACCCACCACCCTCTTAGGTGTTTTAATTAGTTGATATGAAGTGAATCTACGAGAATTAGTGTCTTACTTGCGGATGAATAAGGTATAGCGATTTTTTTCGATGATCGCAAATGTTCACATTCGAGTTTCCTCAATGTTTACGTTGGAGGTTTTTGGTTTGTTATTTGAGTATTACTCTACCCACCACCCTCTTATGTGTTTTAATTAGTTGATATGAAGTGAATCTACGAGAATTAGTGTCTTACTTGAGGATGAATAAGGTATAGCGATGTTTTTCGATGGTCGCAAATGTTCACGTACGAGTTTCCTCAATGTTTACGTTGGAGATTTTTGGTTTTTGGTTTGGTATTCGAGTATTACTCTACCCACCACCCTCTTAGGTGTTTTAATTAGTTGATATGAAGTTAATCTACGAGAATTAGTGTCTTACTTGAGGATGAATAAGGTATAGCGATTTTTTTCGATGATCGCAAATGTTCACATTCGAGTTTCCTCAATGTTTACGTTGGAGATTTTTGGTTTTTGGTTTGGTATTTGAGTATTACTCTACCCACCACCCTCTTATGTGTTTTAATAAGTAGATATGAAGTGAATCTACGAGAATTAGTGTCTTACTTGAGGATGAATAAGGTATAGCGATTTTTTTCGATGATCGCAAATGTTTTTGTTTAACCCCACTCACTGTGAGTTGACTGAAAGAGAGAGAGAGCACATTGTGTGTTTGTTTTTTGAATCCTATTGGTCGAGGATTTGATCATTTTGGCTAATAAAAGTGTCTAATCAGTAGATAGCGAACCCATGAAGGTAATTCTTCATGCTCTACCACCGTTTGCACCCGTTTTCTAATGCTCTACAATCTTTTTGTTTTCCCCACTCACTGTGAGTTGACTGAGGTAGAGTACATTGTGTGTTTGTTTTTTGAATCTTATATAAATTCGTGGCTGTGAAGACACATGCCCAACTGCTAGAAATTTATGTCAGAATTATTTTTCCTAGTCCCCAAAATCATAATCTTAAAAGACATTAGCTATATTGTCAAAGGATCAATCAGACATTGCCATTTTAATATACTCAATATTCCAATCTTTGTATTTGAATCTTATTAAATTCGTGGCTGTGAAGACACATGCCCAACTGCTAGAAATTTATGTCAGGATTATTTTTCCTAGTCCCCAGAATCATAATCTTAAAAGACATTAGCTATATTGTCAAAGGATCAATCAGACATTGCCATTTTACCATTTTGCCATTTTAGTGAGTGAGTGTGTGTCTGTGTCCAATGAGCATTTGGTATATGAAGGTTGTTTAAAACGACCTTTGTCAGGTTGTTCACAATGCACAACAGTCATCATCACCACATCATTGAGTGAGTGAGTGTGTGTCCAATGAGCATTTGGTATATGAAGGTTGTATAAAACGACCTTTGTGTGCCTTGGAGTGCCGCAACTGTTCCTATGAGTGCCGCAACTGTTCCAATCAGTGCCGCAACTGTTTTAATGACTGCCGCAACTGTTCCAATCAGTGCCGCAACTGTTTTAATGAGTGCCGCAACTGTTCCAATCAGTGCCGCAACTGTTTTAATGAGTGCCGCAACTGTTCCAATCAGTGCCGCAACTGTTCTAATGAGTGCCGCAACTGTTCCAATCAGTGCCCCAACTGTTTTAATGAGTGCCGCAACTGTTCCAATCAGTGCCGCAACTGTTCTAATTAGTGCCGCAACTCATCAAGCTTATCTCGGCCATGGAAATTGGCTAGATTCATCCAATTTCCATTGCTTTTGTATTCCCCACTCACTGTGTGTTGTCTGTGTCCAATGAGCATTTGGTATATGAAGGTTGTTTAAAACGACCTTTGTCAGGTTGTTCACAATGCACAACAGTCATCATCACCACATCATTGAGTGAGTGAGTGTGTGTCCAATGAGCATTTGGTATATGAAGGTTGTTTAAAACGACCTTTGTCAGGTTGTTCACAATGCACAACAGTCATCATCACCACATCATTGAGTGTGTGTTGTCTGTGTCCAATGAGCATTTGGTATATGAAGGTTGTTTAAAACGACCTTTGTGTGCCTTGGAGTGCCGCAACTGTTCCTATGAGTGCAGCAACTGTTCCAATCAGTGCCGCAACTGTTTTAATGACTGCCGCAACTGTTCCAATCAGTGCCGCAACTGTTTTAATGAGTGCCGCAACTGTTCCAATCAGTGCCGCAACTGTTTTAATGAGTGCCGCAACTGTTCCAATCAGTGCCGCAACTGTTCTAATGAGTGCCGCAACTGTTCCAATCAGTGCCGCAACTGTTCCAATCAGTGCCGCAACTGTTTTAATGAGTGCCGCAACTGTTCCAATCAGTGCCGCAACTGTTCTAATTAGTGCCGCAACTCATCAAGCTTATCTCGGCCATGGAAATTGGCTAGATTCATCCAATTTCCATTGCTTTTGTATTCCCCACTCACTGTGTGTTGTCTGTGTCCAATGAGCATTTGGTATATGAAGGTTGTTTAAAACGACCTTTGTGTGCCTTGGAGTGCCGCAACTGTTCCTATGAGTGCAGCAACTGTTCCAATCAGTGCCGCAACTGTTTTAATGAGTGCCGCAACTGTTCCAATCAGTGCCGCAACTGTTTTAATGAGTGCCGCAACTGTTCCAATCAGTGCCGCAACTGTTTTAATGAGTGCCGCAACTGTTCCAATCAGTGCCGCAACTGTTCTAATGAGTGCCGCAACTGTTCCAATCAGTGCCGCAACTGTTCCAATCAGTGCCGCAACTGTTTTAATGAGTGCCGCAACTGTTCCAATCAGTGCCGCAACTGTTCTAATTAGTGCCGCAACTCATCAAGCTTATCTCGGCCATGGAAATTGGCTAGATTCATCCAATTTCCATTGCTTTTGTATTCCCCCACTCACTGTGTGTTGTCTGTGTCCAATGAGCATTTGGTATATGAAGGTTGTTTAAAACGACCTTTTGTCAGGTTGTTCACAATGCACAACAGTCATCATCACCACATCATTGAGTGAGTGAGTGTGTGTCCAATGAGCATTTGGTATATGAAGGTTGTTTAAAACGACCTTTGTGTGCCTTGGAGTGCCGCAACTGTTCCTATGAGTGCAGCAACTGTTCCAATCAGTGCCGCAACTGTTTTAATGACTGCCGCAACTGTTCCAATCAGTGCCGCAACTGTTTTAATGAGTGCCGCAACTGTTCCAATCAGTGCCGCAACTGTTTTAATGAGTGCCGCAACTGTTCCAATCAGTGCCGCAACTGTTCTAATGAGTGCCGCAACTGTTCCAATCAGTGCCGCAACTGTTCCAATCAGTGCCGCAACTGTTTTAATGAGTGCCGCAACTGTTCCAATCAGTGCCGCAACTGTTCTAATTAGTGCCGCAACTCATCAAGCTTATCTCGGCCATGGAAATTGGCTAGATTCATCCAATTTCCATTGCTTTTTGTATTCCCCACTCACTGTGTGTTGTCTGTGTCCAATGAGCATTTGGTATATGAAGGTTGTTTAAAACGACCTTTGTCAGGTTGTTCACAATGCACAACAGTCATCATCACCACATCATTGAGTGAGTGAGTGTGTGTCCAATGAGCATTTGGTATATGAAGGTTGTTTAAAACGACCTTTGTGTGCCTTGGAGTGCCGCAACTGTTCCTATGAGTGCAGCAACTGTTCCAATCAGTGCCGCAACTGTTTTAATGACTGCCGCAACTGTTCCAATCAGTGCCGCAACTGTTTTAATGAGTGCCGCAACTGTTCCAATCAGTGCCGCAACTGTTTTAATGAGTGCCGCAACTGTTCCAATCAGTGCCGCAACTGTTCTAATGAGTGCCGCAACTGTTCCAATCAGTGCCGCAACTGTTCCAATCAGTGCCGCAACTGTTTTAATGAGTGCCGCAACTGTTCCAATCAGTGCCGCAACTGTTCTAATTAGTGCCGCAACTCATCAAGCTTATCTCGGCCATGGAAATTGGCTAGATTCATCCAATTTCCATTGCTTTTTGTATTCCCCCACTCACTGTGTGTTGACTGTGGGAGAGAGAGAGCTGAGCGTATGTTTGGTCAATTTGTTTTTTAAACCCATTGGTCGAGGATTGGATCATTTTTGGCTAATAGAAGTGTCTAATCAGTAGATAGCGAACCCATGAAGGTAATTCATCATGCTCTACCACCTTTTGCGCCCGTTTTCTAATGCTCTACAAACTTTTTGTATTCCCCACTCACTGTGTGTTGACTGTGGGAGAGCAGACTGTGTGTTTGTTTTTTGAATCTTATATAAATTCGTGGCTGTGAAGACACATGCCCAACTGCTAGAAATTTATGTCAGGATTATTTTTCCTAGTCCCAAAAATCATAATCTTAAAAGACATTAGCTATATTGTCAAAGGAACAATCAGACATTGCCATTTTAATATACTCAATATTCCAATCTTTGTATTTGAATCTTATTAAATTCGTGGCTGTGAAGACACATGCCCAACAGCTAGAAATACATGTCAGGATTATTTTTCCTAGTCCCTAGAATCATAATCTCAAAAGACATTAGCTATATTGTCAAAGGATCAATCAGACATTGCCATTTTACCATTTTGCCATTTTAGTGAGTGTGTCCAATGAGCATTTGGTATATGAAGGTTGTTTAAAACGACCTTTGTGTGCCTTGGAGTGCCGCAACTGTTCCTATGAGTGCCGCAACTGTTCCAATCAGTGCCGCAACTGTTTTAATGACTGCCGCAACTGTTCCAATCAGTGCCGCAACTGTTTTAATGAGTGCCGCAACTGTTCCAATCAGTGCCGCAACTGTTTTAATGAGTGCCGCAACTGTTCTAATCAGTGCCGCAACTGTTCTAATCAGTGCCGCAACTATTCCAATCAATGCCGCAACTGTTCCAATCAGTGCCGCAACTGTTTTAATGAGTGCCGCAACTGTTCCAATCAGTGCCGCAACTGTTCTAATTAGTGCCGCAAC
Organism: Rhizoglyphus robini; assembly: GCA_023373905.1. Taxonomy (NCBI): domain Eukaryota; kingdom Metazoa; phylum Arthropoda; class Arachnida; order Sarcoptiformes; family Acaridae; genus Rhizoglyphus; species Rhizoglyphus robini. Next base: position 205,870 of record JAKIJQ010000200.1, read on the forward strand.
TCATCAAGCTTATCTCGGCCATGGAAATTGGCTAGATTCATCCAATTTCCATTGCGCAACCAATTGTATCGGATATTTGATGAACAAGCTTATCTCGGCCATGGAAATTGGCTAGATTCATCCAATTTCCATTGCTTTTGTATTCCCCACTCACTGTGTGTTGTCTGTGTCCAATGAGCATTTGGTATATGAAGGTTGTTTAAAACGACCTTTGTCAGGTTGTTCACAATGCACAACAGTCATCATCACCACATCATTGAGTGAGTGAGTGTGTGTCCAATGAGCATTTGGTATATGAAGGTTGTTTAAAACGACCTTTGTGTGCCTTGGAGTGCCGCAACTGTTCCTATGAGTGCCGCAACTGTTCCAATCAGTGCCGCAACTGTTCTAATGAGTGCCGCAACTGTTCCAATCAGTGCCGCAACTGTTTTAATGAGTGCCGCAACTGTTCCAATCAGTGCCGCAACTGTTCTAATTAGTGCCGCAACTCATCAAGCTTATCTCGGCCATGGAAATTGGCTAGATTCATCCAATTTCCATTGCCGCAACCAATTGTATCGGATATTTGATGAACAAGCTTATCTCGGCAATGGAAATTGGCTAGATTCATCCAATTTCCATTGCTTTTGTATTCCCCACTCACTGTGTGTTGTCTGTGTCCAATGAGCATTTGGTATATGAAGGTTGTTTAAAACGACCTTTGTCAGGTTGTTCACAATGCCCAACAGTCATCATCACCACATCATTGAGTGAGTAAGTGTGTGTGTTCAATGAGCTTTTGGTATATGAAGGTTGTTTAAAACGACCAATGTTAGTGTACTCGATATTCCAATTTGAATCTTATTAAATTCGTGGCTGTGAAGACACATGCACAACTGCTAGAAATTTATGTCAGGATTATTTTTCCTAGTCCCGAGAATCATATTCTTAAAAGACATTAGCTATATTGTCAAAGAAACAATCAGACATTGCCATTTTAGTGTACTCGAAAGCGAAAAATTAAATTGTGTGTTTGTTTTTTGTATCCCATTGGTCGAGGATTTGATCATTTTGGCTAATAAAAGTGTCTAATCTGTAGATACCGATCCCATGAAGGTAACCCATCATGCTCTACCAACTTTTGCATCCGTTTTCTAATGCTCTACAATCTTTTTGTTTTCCCCCACTCACTGTGAGTTGACTGATGGAGAGAGCACATTGTGTGTTTTCGTTTTTTGAATCCCATTAGTATTTGGAAGGACATTTCAGTGTTCCATTTGGGCTAGTTTTGAAGTTAAACGGTCCAACTAAATAATGCCCAAGTAAATTCAATAGGCCCACGCATATATTTTGCTACAGCAATGCTCGAAAGTTGTATACAAACATATTGACTAGATGGAAATTGGTTGAATCTAGCCAATTTCCATTGCCGCAACCAAATGTATAGCTCATGTGGGCTCTAAATGTTCACAGTGGTGTGCATTTTATGAAAAGATTTCCATATCGGTGCTGCGTTGCATCAAAACTAATGATATGGACAATCTACGCTTAAAATCTAATCATTTATCAATTAAAATATCAATGATTGGCTTATGGTTGGTTTGTGTAATGCTTTTGTAGGGCACATGTGGGCTCTAAATGTTCACAGTGGTGTGCATTTGATGATAATTATTCCATATCGGTGCTGCGTTGCGATAAACTAATGATATGGACAATCTAAGCGATGGAAATTGGCTGAATCTAGCCAATTTCCATTGCCGCAACCAAATGTATTGCGGCACTCATTGGAACAGTTGCGGAACTGATAGGAAGAGTTATCATTGTACTGATACTTTTATTTCGGAGTATCAGTACGAGGATGAGTAGACACACATACAACAACAAAACATGTGCTTTTCTTATCAACTGGTGATAAGCGCATGATGACATGTGAACACACTCACTCATCAGTAAAAGTTTGACTGATAAAGCACCTAGATGGCGGTGGCGGTTTGTTTATGTTGAGTGTGTTTATTCATTGTACAATTGAATGATTGGCTTATGGCTTATTACTTATATTACTCTACCCACCACCCTGTTAGGTGTTTTAATAAGTAGATATGAAGTGAATCTACGAGAATTAGTGTCTTACTTGAGGATGAATAAGGTATAGCGATGTTTTTCGATGGTCGCAAATGTTCACATTCGAGTTTCCTCAATGTTTACGTTGGAGATTTTTGGTTTTTGGTTTGGTATTTGAGTATTACTCTACCCACCACCCTCTTAGGTGTTTTAATTAGTTGATATGAAGTGAATCTACGAGAATTAGTGTCTTACTTGAGGATGAATAAGGTATAGCGATTTTTTTCGATGGTCGCAAATGTTCACGTACGAGTTTTCTCAATGTTTACGTTGGAGATTTTTGGTTTTTGGTTTGGTATTTGAGTATTACTCTACCCACCACCCTCTTAGGTGTTTTAATTAGTTGATATGAAGTGAATCTACGAGAATTAGTGTCTTACTTGAGGATGAATAAGGTATAGCGATTTTTTTCGATGATCGCAAATGTTCACATTCGAGTTTCCTCAATGTTTACGTTGAGGTTTTTGGTTTGTTATTTGAGTATTACTCTACCCACCACCCTCTTATGTGTTTTAATTAGTTGATATGAAGTGAATCTACGAGAATTAGTGTCTTACTTGAGGATGAATAAGGTATAGCGATGTTTTTCGATGGTCGCAAATGTTCACGTACGAGTTTCCTCAATGTTTACGTTGGAGATTTTTGGTTTTTGGTTTGGTATTCGAGTATTACTCTACCCACCACCCTCTTAGGTGTTTTAATTAGTTGATATGAAGTGAATCTACGAGAATTAGTGTCTTACTTGAGGATGAATAAGGTATAGCGATTTTTTTCGATGATCGCAAATGTTCACATTCGAGTTTCCTCAATGTTTACGTTGGAGATTTTTGGTTTTTGGTTTGGTATTCGAGTATTACTCTACCCACCACCCTCTTAGGTGTTTTAATTAGTTGATATGAAGTGAATCTACGAGAATTAGTGTCTTACTTGAGGATGAATAAGGTATAGCGATTTTTTTCGATGATCGCAAATGTTCACATTCGAGTTTCCTCAATGTTTACGTTGGAGGGTTTTTGGTTTGTTATTTGAGTATTACTCTACCCACCACCCTCTTATGTGTTTTAATTAGTTGATATGAAGTGAATCTACGAGAATTAGTGTCTTACTTGAGGATGAATAAGGTATAGCGATGTTTTTCGATGGTCGCAAATGTTCACGTACGAGTTTCCTCAATGTTTACGTTGGAGATTTTTGGTTTTTGGTTTGGTATTTGAGTATTACTCTACCCACCACCCTCTTAGGTGTTTTAATTAGTTGATTAAAAGTTAATCTACGAGAATTAGTGTCTTACTTGAGGATGAATAAGGTATAGCGATTTTTTCGATGATCGCAAATGTTCACATTCGAGTTTCCTCAATGTTTACGTTGGAGATTTTTGGTTTTTGGTTTGTTATTTGAGTATTACACTACCCACCACCCTCTTATGTGTTTTAATTAGTTGATATGAAGTGAATCTACGAGAATTAGTGTCTTACTTGAGGATGAATAAGGTATAGCGATTTTTTTCGATGATCGCAAATGTTCACATTCGAGTTTCCTCAATGTTTACGTTGGAGATTTTTGGTTTTTGGTTTGGTATTTGAGTATTACTCTACCCACCACCCTCTTAGGTGTTTTAATTAGTTGATCTGAGGTGAATCTACGAGAATTAGTGTCTTACTTGAGGATGAATAAGGTATAGCGATTTTTTTTCGATGATCGCAAATGTTCACATTCGAGTTTCCTCAATGTTTACGTTGAAGATTTTTGGTTTTTGGTTTGGTATTCGAGTATTACTCTACCCACCACCCTCTTAGGTGTTTTAATTAGTTGATATGAAGTGAATCTACGAGAATTAGTGTCTTACTTGAGGATGAATAAGGTATAGCGATGTTTTTCGATGGTCGCAAATGTTCACGTACGAGTTTCCTCAATGTTTACGTTGGAGGTTTTTGGTTTGTTATTTGAGTATTACTCTACCCACCACCCTCTTATGTGTTTTAATTAGTTGATATGAAGTGAATCTACGAGAATTAGTGTATTACTTGAGGATGAATAAGGTATAGCGATGTTTTTCGATGATCGCAAATGTTCACATTCGAGTTTCCTCAATGTTTACGTTGGAGGTTTTTGGTTTGGTATTCGAGTATTACTCTACCCACCACCCTCTTAGGTGTTTTAATTAGTTGATATGAAGTGAATCTACGAGAATTAGTGTCTTACTTGAGGATGAATAAGGTATAGCGATTTTTTTCGATGATCGCAAATGTTCACATTCGAGTTTCCTCAATGTTTACGTTGGAGATTTTTGGTTTTTGGTTTGGTATTCGAGTATTACTCTACCCACCACCCTCTTAGGTGTTTTAATTAGTTGATATGAAGTGAATCTACGAGAATTAGTGTCTTACTTGAGGATGAATAAGGTATAGCGATTTTTTTTCGATGATCGCAAATGTTCACGTACGAGTTTTCTCAATGTTTACGTTGGAGATTTTTGGTTTTTGGTTTGGTATTTGAGTATTACTCTACCCACCACCCTCTTATGTGTTTTAATTAGTTGATATGAAGTGAATCTACGAGAATTAGTGTCTTACTTGAGGATGAATAAGGTATAGCGATTTTTTTCGATGATCGCAAATGTTCACGTACGAGTTTTCTCAATGTTTACGTTGGAGATTTTTGGTTTTTGGTTTGTTATTTGAGTATTACTCTACCCACCACCCTCTTATGTGTTTTAATTAGTTGATATAAAGTGAATCTACGAGAATTAGTGTCTTACTTGAGGATGAATAAGGTATAGCGATGTTTTTCGATGGTCGCAAATGTTCACGTACGAGTTTTCTCAATGTTAACTTTGGAGTTTTTTGGTTTTTTGGTTTGGTATTCGAGTATTACTCTACCCACCACCCTCTTAGGTGTTTTAATTAGTTGATATGAAGTGAATCTACGAGAATTAGTGTCTTACTTGAGGATGAATAAGGTATAGCGATTTTTTTCGATGATCGCAAATGTTCACATTCGAGTTTCCTCAATGTTTACGTTGGAGATTTTTGGTTTTTGGTTTGTTATTTGAGTATTACTCTACCCACCACCCTCTTATGTGTTTTAATTAGTTGATATGAAGTGAATCTACGAGAATTAGTGTCTTACTTGAGGATGAATAAGGTATAGCGATGTTTTTCGATGGTCGCAAATGTTCACGTACGAGTTTCCTCAATGTTTACGTTGGAGATTTTTGGTTTTTGGTTTGGTATTTGAGTATTACTCTACCCACCACCCTATTAGGTGTTTTAATTAGTTGATATGAAGTGAATCTACGATATTTAGTGTCTTACTTGAGGATGAATAAGGTATAGCGATTTTTTTCGATGATCGCAAATGTTCACATTCGAGTTTCCTCAATGTTTACGTTGGAGATTTTTGGTTTTTTGGTTTGGTATTTGAGTATTACTCTACCCACCACCCTCTTAGGTGTTTTAATTAGTAGATCTGAGGTGAATCTACGATATTTAGTGTGTTACTTGAGGTTAAATTAGGGATATCAAAAGAAATTAGCTATATTGTCAAAGAAACAATCCGACATTGCCATTTTAGTGTACTCAATATTCCAATCTTGGTATTTGAATCTTATTAAATTCGTCGCTGTTAAGACACATGCACAACTGCTAGAAATTTACGTTAGGATTATTTTTCCTAGTCCCGAGAATCATAATCTCAAAAGACATTAGCTATATTGTCAAAGGACCAATCAGACATTGCCATTTTACCATTTTGCCATTTTAGTGAGTGAGTGTGTGTCTGTGTCCAATGAGCATTTGGTATATGAAGGTTGTTTAAAACGACCTTTGTCAGGTTGTTCACAATGCCCAACAGTCATCATCACCACATCATTGAGTGAGTGTGTGTCTGTGTCCTATGAGCATTTGGTATATGAAGGTTGTTTAAAACGACCTTTGTCAGGTTGTTCACAATGCCCAACAGTCATCATCACCACATCATTAAGTGAGTGAGTGTGTGTGTTCAATGAGCTTTTGGTATATGAAGGTTGTTTAAAACGACCAATGTTAGTGTACTCGATATTCCAATTTGAATCCTATTAAATTCGGGGGTGCGAAGACACATGCACAACTGCTAGAAATTTACGTTAGGATTTTTTTCCTAGTCCCGAGAATCATAATCTCAAAAGACATTAGCTATATTGTCAAAGAAACAATCAGACATTGCCATTTTAGTGTACTCGAAAGCGAAAAATTAAATTGTGTGTTTGTTTTTTGAATCCTATTGGTCGAGGATTTGATCATTTTGACTAATTAAAGTGTCTAATCTGTAGATACCGATCCCATGAAGGTAACCCATCATGCTCTACCAACTTTTGCATCCGTTTTCTAATGCTCTACAATCTTTTTGTTTTTCCCCACTCACTGTGAGTTGACTGATGGAGAGAGCACATTGTGTGTTTTCGTTTTTTGAATCCCATTAGTATTTGGAAGGACATTTCAGTGTTCCATTTGGGCTAGTTTTGAAGTTAAACGGTCCAACTAAATAATTCCCAAGTAAATTCAATAGGCCCACGCATATATTTTGCTACAGCAATGCTCGAAAGTTGTATACAAACATATTGACTAGATGGAAATTGGCTAGATTCAACCAATTTCCATTGCCGCAACCAAATGTATAGCTCATGTGGGCTCTAAATGTTCACAGTGGTGTGCATTTGATGATAATTATTCCATATCGGTGCTGCGTTGCGATAAACTAATGATATGGACAATCTAAGCGATGGAAATTGGCTGAATCTAGCCAATTTCCATTGCCGCAACCAAATGTATTGCGGCACTCATTGGAACAGTTGCGGAACTGATAGGAAGAGTTATCATTGTACTGATACTTTTATTTCGGAGTATCAGTACGAGGATGAGTTGCGGCACTGATTAGAACAGTTTCGGCACTCATTGGAACAGTTGCGGCACTCATTGGAACAGTTGCGGCACTCATTGGAACAGTTGCGGCACTCATAGGAACAGTTGCGTCACTGATTAGAACAGTTGCATTACTCATTAGAACAGTTGCGGCATCATTAGAACAGTTGCGGCACTCATTAGAACAATTGCGGCACTCATTGGAACAGTTGCGGCATCATTAGAACAGTTGCGGCACTCATTGGAACAGTTGCGGCATCATTAGAACAGTTGCGGCACTCATTGGAACAGTTGCGGCATTATTAGAACAGTTGCGGCACTCATTAGAACAGTTGCGGCACTCATTGGAACAGTTGCGGCATTATTAGAACAGTTGCGGCACTCATTAGAACAGTTGCGGCACTCATTGGAACAGTTCCGGCATCATTAGAACAGTTGCGGCACTTATTGGAACAGTTGCGGCACTCATTGGAACAGTTGCGGCACTCATAGGAAGAGTTATCATGCTCTACAATCTTTTTGTATTCCCACTCACTCGCTGTGAGTTGACTGAGAGAGAGAGAGAGAGAGAGAGGGCACCGTGTGTGGTTGGTCAATTTGTTTTTGAATCCTATTGGTTGAGGATTTGATCATTTTGGCTAATTAAAGTGTCTAATCAGTTGATACGGATCCCATGAAGGTAATTCATCATGCTCTACCACCTTTTGCACCCGTTTTCTAATGCTCTAAAATCCTTTTGTATTCCCACTCTCTCACTGTGAGTTGACTGAGAGAGGGCACTGTATGTGGTTGGTCAATTTGCTTTTGTATCCCATTGGTCGAGGATTTGATCATTTTGGCTAGTAAAAGTGTCTAATCAGTAGATAGCGATCCCATGAAGGTATTTCATCATGCTCTACCACCTTTTGCACCCCTTTTCTAATGCTCTACAATCCTTTTGTATTCCCACTCTCTCACTGTGAGTTGACTGAGAGAGGGCACTGTATGTGGTTGGTCAATTTGTTTTTGTATCCCATTGGTCGAGGATTTGATCATTTTGGCTAGTAAAAGTGTCTAATCAGTAGATAGCGATCCCATGAACTTATTTCATCATGCTCTACCACCTTTTGCACCCGTTTTCTAATGCTCTAAAATCCTTTTGTATTCCCACTCTCTCACTGTGAGTTGACTGAGAGAGGGCACTGTATGTGGTTGGTCAATTTGCTTTTGTATCCCATTGGTCGAGGATTTGATCATTTTGGCTAGTAAAAGTGTCTAATCAGTAGATAGCGATCTCATGAAGGTATTTCATCATGCTCTACCACCTTTTGCACCCCTTTTCTAATGCTCTACAATCCTTTTGTATTCCCACTCTCTCACTGTGAGTTGACTGAGAGAGGGCACTGTATGTGGTTGGTCAATTTGTTTTTGTATCCCATTGGTCGAGGATTTGATCATTTTGGCTAGTAAAAGTGTCTAATCAGTAGATAGCGATCCCATGAAGGTATTTCATCATGCTCTACCACCTTTTGCACCCGTTTTCTAATGCTCTACAATCTTTTTGTATTCCCACTCTCTCACAGTGAGTTGACTGAGGGAGAGCAGAGTGTGTTTTGTCAATACTGTATAGTGTCAAGTATGATTAGGTGACATTTTGATTCGATGTTCACATTTGTAGTGCAAATGTTGTCCTAAATTATTAATTTGCGTATGAAATAAAAGATCCACTCTCTAAATTGGGTGTTGGCTGCGTGATAATAAGATCCACGCTGTCCAAAGAGTTCCACACCCAGGGCACCGTGTATGATTAGGTGACAAACCCTAAAATGGCAATGTCTGATTGTTCCTTTGACAATATAGCTAATGTCTTTTAAGATTATGATTCTTGGGACTAGGAAAAATAATCCTGACATAAATTTCTAGCAGTTGTGCATGTGTCTTCACAGCAACGAATTTAATAAAATTCAAATACCAAGATTGGAATATCGAGTACACTAAAATGGCAATGTCTGATTGTTTCTTTGACAATATAGCTAATGTCTTTTAAGATTATGATTCTAGGGACTAGGAAAAATAATCCTGACATAAATTTCTAGCAGTTGGGCATGTGTCTTCACAGCCACGAATTTAATAGAATTCAAATACCAAGATTGGAATATCGAGTACACTAAAATGGCAATGTCTGATTGTTCCTTTGACAATATAGCTAAGGTCTTTTAAGATTATGATTCTTGGGACTAGGAAAAATAATTCTGACATAAATTTCTAGCAGTTGGGCATGTGTCTTCACAGCCACGAATTTAATTAGATTCAAATACAAAGATTGGATGGCTTATGGTAGGGTTCTGTCATGCTTTTGTATTGCACATGTGAGCTCTAAATGTTCACAAAGGTGTGCATTTTATGAAATTAATTCCATACCGGTGCTGCGTTGCAATAAACTAATGATATGGACAATCTAAGCGATGGAAATTGGCTGAATCTGGCCAATTTCCATGGCCGAGATAAGCTTGTTCATCAAACAGACGATACTTTTGGTATCGGCAATGGAAATTGGCTAATTGGAAATCATCATCACCACATCAGTTTGTGTGTGAGTGTGTGTCGAAAGAAATTCATTCCCCAACTTCTTTGTCAACTTGAGAAAAAGTTTCCGGCAATATATTTCCTCAATGTTTACGTTGGAGTTTTGTTGTTTTTTGTATCCCATTGGTCGAGGATTTGATCATTTTGGCTAGTAAAAGTGTCTAATCAGTAGATAGCGATCCCATGAAGGTATTTCATCATGCTCTACCACCTTTTGCACCCGTTTTCTAATGCTCTACAATCCTTTTGTATTCCCACTCTCTCAATGTGAGTTGACTGAGAGAGGGCACTGTATGTGGTTGGTCAATTTGTTTTTGTATCCTATTGGTCGAGGATTTGATCATTTTGGCTAGTAAAAGTGTCTAATCAGTAGATAGCGATCCCATGAAGGTATTTCATCATGCTCTACCACCTTTTGCACCCGTTTTCTAATGCTCTACAATCCTTTTGTATTCCCACTCTCTCACTGTGAGTTGACTGAGAGAGGGCACTGTATGTGGTTGGTCAATTTGTTTTTGTATCCCATTGGTCGAGGATTTGATCATTTTGGCTAGTAAAAGTGTCTAATCAGTAGATAGCGATCCCATGAAGGTATTTCATCATGCTCTACCACCTTTTGCACCCGTTTTCTAATGCTCTACAATCCTTTTGTATTCCCACTCTCTCACTGTGAGTTGACTGAGGGAGAGAGCACATTGTGTGTTTGTTTTTTGTATCCCATTGGTCAAGGATTTGATCATTTTGGCTAATTAAAGTGTCTAATCTGTAGATACCGATCCCATGAAGGTAACAAGTCATGCTCTACCACCTTTTGCAGTTGTTTTCTAATGCTCTACAATCTTTCTGTATTCCCCACTCACTGTGTGTTGACTTAGGGAGAGAGCACATTGAGTGTTTGTTTTTTGTATCCCATTGGTCAAGGATTTGATCATTTTGGCTAATTAAAGTGTCTAATCTGTAGATACCGATCCCATGAAGGTAACCCGTCATGCTCTACCACCTTTTGCACCCGTTTTCCAATGCTCTACAATCTTTTTGTTTTCCCCCACTCACTGTGTGTTGACTGAGGGAGAGCAGAGTGTGTGTTTTGTCAATACTGTATAGTGTCAAGTATGATTAGGTGACATTTTGATTCCATGTTCACATTTGTAGTGCAAATGTTGTCCTAAATTGTTAATTTGCGTATGAAATAAAAGATCCACTCTCTAAATTGGGTGTTGGCTGCGTGATAATAAGATCCACGTTGTCCATGAGTATCGTGTGTATTGTGTGTAATGCCTCGTAATAGCATAGTGTAATTTTAAAAATGTCTCTAGCTAGTATTTGGTGGGACATTTCAGTGTTCCATTTGGGCTAGTTTTGAAGTTAAACGGTCCAACTAAATAGTGCCCAAGTAAATTCCATAGTGCCACGCAGATATTTTGCTGCAGCAATGCTCGAAAGTTGAATACAAACCTTTCGTGTTCCCCACTCACTGTGTGTTGTCTGAGAGAGAGAGAGAGAGAGAGAGAGAGAGCACATTGTGTGTTTGTTTTTTGAATGTCTCTAGCTAGTATTTGGTGGGACATTTCAGTGTTCCATTTGGGCTAGTTTTGAAGTTAAACGGTCCAACTAAATAGTGCCCAAGTAAATTCCATAGTGCCACGCAGATATTTTGCTGCAGAAATGCTCGAAAGTTGAATACAAACCTTTCGTGTTCTCCACTCACTGTGTGTTGACTGAGAGAGAGAGAGCACATTGTGTGTTTGTTTTTTGAATCCTATTGGTCGAGGATATGATGATTTTGGCTAATTAAAGTGTCTAATCTGTAGATACCGGTCCCATGAAGGTAACCCGTCATGCTCTACCACCTTTTGCATCCGTTTTTAATGCTCTACAATCTTTCTGTATTCCCCACTCACTGTGTGTTGACTGAGGGGGAGAGCACATTGTGTGTTTGTTTTTTGTATCCCATTGGTCAAGGATTTGATCATTTTGGCTAATTAAAGTGTCTAATCTGTAGATACCGATCCCATGAAGGTAACCCGTCATGCTCTACCACCTTTTGCACCCGTTTTCTAATGCTCTACAATCTTTCTGTATTCCCCACTCACTGTGTGTTGACTGAGGGAGAGAGCACATTGTGTGTTTGTTTTTTGTATCCCATTGGTCAAGGATTTGATCATTTTGGCTAATTAAAGTGTCTAATCTGTAGATACCGATCCCATGAAGGTAACCCGTCATGCTCTACCACCTTTTGCACCCGTTTTCTAATGCCCTACAATCTTTCTGTATTCCCCACTCACTGTGTGTTGACTGAGGGAGAGAGCACATTGTGTGTTTGTTTTTTTGTATCCCATTGGTCAAGGATTTGATCATTTTGGCTAATTAAAGTGTCTAATCTGTAGATACCGATCCCATGAAGGTAACCCGTCATGCTCTACCACCTTTTGCACCCGTTTTCCAATGCTCTACAATCTTTTTGTTTTCCCCCACTCACTGTGTTGACTGAGGGAGAGCAGAGTGTGTGTTTTGTCAATACTGTATAGTGTCAAGTATGATTAGGTGACACTTTGATTCCATGTTCACATTTGTAGTGCAAATGTTGTCCTAAATTGTTAATTTGCGTATGAAATAAAAGATCCACTCTCTGAATTGGGTGTTGGCTGCGTGATAATAAGATCCACGTTGTCCATGAGTATCGTGTGTATTGTGTGTAATGCCTCGTAATAGCATAGTGTAATTTTAAAAATGTCTCTAGCTAGTATTTGGTGGGACATTTCTATGGTATGCCGCTAAAGATAGTCAAATGCTGGGGAGGAGGGGCTTAGCTATGGTTTTCTTCTACAGGACAGACAGACGGACGGACGGACTGACAGAGCTAACAAGCTTATATGTACGCTTAGCTCCTCCTCCCCAGAACTTGACTATTTTTAGCGGCACACCATAGACATTTCAGTGTTCCATTTGGGCTAGTTTTGAAGTTAAACGGTCCAACTAAATAGTGCCCAAGTAAATTCCATAGTGCCACGCAGATATTTTGCTGCAGCCAACACCCAATTTAGAGAGTGGATCTTTTATTTCATACGCAAATTAACAATTTAGGACAACATTTGCACTACAAATGTGAACATGGAATCAAAATGTCACCTAATCATACTTGACACTATACAGTATTGACAAAACACACTATTTAGTTGGACCGTTTAACTTCAAAACTAGCCCAAATGGAACACTGAAATGTCCCGCCAAATACTAGCTAGAAACATTCAAAAAACCAAAACACACAATGTGCTCTCTCTCTCTCTCTCTCTCTCTCTTCTCTCTCTCTCTCTCTCTCTCTCTCTCTCTCAGTCAACACACAGTGAGTGGGGAACACAAAAAGATTGTAGAGCATTAGAAAACGGGTGCAAAAGGTGTTAGAGCATGATTATTTACCTTCATGGGTTCGATATCTACAGATTAGACACTTTAATTAGCTAAAATGATCAAATCCTTGACCAATGGGATACAAAAAACATGCACAAACAATGTTTTTTCCCTCAGTCAACCTGACATTGAAGGTTGTGTAACACAACCTTCATATACCAAATGCTCATTGGACACACACTCACACACTCACTGATATGGTGATGATGATTTCCAATTAGCCAATTTCCATTGCCGATACCAAAAGTATCGTCTGTTTGATGAACAAGTTTATCTCGTCCTTGGAAATTGGCTAGATTCAGCCAATTTCCATCGCTTTGATCGTCCATATCATTAGATTTGATGCAAGCCAGCACCGATATGGAATTATTATCATCAAATTCACACCTTTGTGAACATTTAGAGCCCACATGAGCAATACAAAAGCATAACACAACCCTACCATAAGCGAATCAATGATATTTTAATTGAAAACTGATTAGATATTTCGAATTGAACGTCCATATCATTAGATTTGATGCAAGCCAGCACCGATATGGAATTATTATCATCAAATTAACACATTTGTGAACATTTAGAGCCCACATGAGCAATACAAAAGCATAACACAACCCTACCATAAGCGAATCAATGATATTTTAATTGAAAACTGATTAGATATTTTGCATTGATCGTCCATATCATTAGATTTGATGCAAGCCAGCACCGATATGGAATTCATATCATAAAATGCACACATTTGTGAACATTTAGAGACCACATGAGCAATACAAAAGCATTACACAACCCTACCATTAGCCATCTTTGAAAATGCTAGTCAATATCTTTGTATACAACTTTCGAGCATTGCTGCAGCAAAATATCTGCGTGGCACTATGGAATTTACTTGGGCACTATTTAGTTGGACCGTTTAACTTCAAAACAAGCCCAAATGGAACACTGAAATGTCCCACCAAATACTAGCTAGAGACATTTTTAAAATTACACTATGCTATTACGAGGCATTACACACAATACACACGATACTCATGGACAACGTGGATCTTATTATCACGCAGCCAACACCCAATTTAGAGAGTGGATCTTTTATTTCATACGCAAATTAACAATTTAGGACAACATTTGCACTACAAATGTGAACATGGAATCAAAATTTCACCTAATCATACTTGACACTATACAGTATTGACAAAACACACACTCTGCTCTCCCTCAGTCAACACACAGTGAGTGGGGGAAAACAAAAAGATTGTAGAGCATTGGAAAACGGGTGCAAAAGGTGGTAGAGCATGACGTGTTACCTTCATGGGATCGGTATCTACAGATTAGACACTTTAATTAGCCAAAATGATCAAATCCTTGACCAATGGGATACAAAAAACAAACACTCAATGTGCTCTCTCCCTCAGTCAACACACAGTGAGTGGGGAATACAGAAAGATTGTAGAGCATTAGAAAACGGGTGAAAATGGTGGTAGAGCATGACGGGTTACCTTCATGGGATCGGTATCTACAGATTAGAAACTTTAATTAGCCAAAATGATCAAATCCTTGACCAATGGGATACAAAAAACAAACACACAATGTGCTCTCTCCCTCAGTCAACACACAGTGAGTGGGGAATACAGAAAGATTGTAGAGCATTAGAAAACGGATGCAAAAGGTGGTAGAGCATGACGGGTTACCTATATGGGACCGGTATCTACAGATTAGACACTTTAATTAGCCAAAATCATCATATCCTCGACCAATAGGATTCAAAAAACAAACACACAATGTGCTCTCTCTCTCTCTCTCTCAGTCAACACACAGTGAGTGGGGAACACGAAAGGTTTGTATTCAACTTTCGAGCATTGCTGCAGCAAAATATCTGCGTGGCACTATGGAATTTACTTGGGCAATATTTAGTTGGACCGTTTAACTTCAAAACTAGCCAAAATGGAACACTGAAATGTCCCACCAAATACTAGCTAGAGACATTCAAAAAACAAACACACAATGTGCTCTCTCTCTCTCTCTCTCAGCCAACACACAGTGAGTGGGGAACACGAAAGGTTTGTATTCAACTTTCGAGCATTGCTGCAGCAAAATATCTGCGTGGCACTATGGAATTTACTTGGGCACTATTTAGTTGGACCGTTTAACTTCAAAACTAGCCCAAATGGAACACTGAAATGTCCCACCAAATACTAGCTAGAGACATTCAAAAAACAAACACACAATGTGCTCTCTCTCTCTCTCTCTCTCAGTCAACACACAGTGAGTGGGGGAAAACAAAAAGATTGTAGAGCATTAGAAAACGGGTGCAAAAGGTGGTAGAGCATGACGGGTTACCTTCATGGGATCGGTATCTACAGATTAGACACTTTAATTAGCCAAAATGATCAAATCCTTGACCAATGGGATACAAAAAACAAACACACAATGTGCTCTCTCTCTCTCTCTCTCTCAGTCAACACACAGTGAGTGGGGAACACGAAAGGTTTGTATTCAACTTTCGAGCAATGCTGCAGCAAAATATCTGCGTGGCACTATGGAATTTACTTGGGCACTATTTAGTTGGACCGTTTAACTTCAAAACTAGCCCAAATGGAACACTGAAATGTCCCACCAAATACTAGCTAGAGACATTCAAAAAACAAACAAACAATGTGCTCCCTCTCTCTCTCTCTCTCAGTCAACCCACAGTGAGTGGGGAACACGAAAAGTTTGTATTCAACTTTCGAGCATTGCTGCAGCAAAATATCTGCGTGGCACTATGGAATTTACTTGGGCACTATTTAGTTGGACTGTTTAACTTCAAAACTAGCCCAAATGGAACACTGAAATGTCCCACCAAATACTAGCTAGAGACATTCAAAAAACAAACACACAATGTGCTCTCTCTCTCTCTCTCTCTCTCTCTCAGCCAACACACAGTGAGTGGGGAACACGAAAGGTTTGTATTCAACTTTCGAGCATTGCTGCAGCAAAATATCTGCGTGGCACTATGGAATTTACTTGGGCACTATTTAGTTGGACCGTTTAACTTCAAAACTAGCCCAAATGGAACACTGAAATGTCCCACCAAATACTAGCTAGAGACATTCAAAAAACAAACACACAATGTGCTCTCTCTCTCTCTCTCTCTCAGTCAACACACAGTGAGTGGGGAACACGAAAAGTTTGTATTCAACTTTCGAGCATTGCTGCAGCAAAATATCTGCGTGGCACTATGGAATTTACTTGGGCACTATTTAGTTGGACTGTTTAACTTCAAAACTAGCCCAAATGGAACACTGAAATGTCCCACCAAATACTTGCTAGAGACATTTTTAAAATTACTCTATGCTATTACGAGGCATTACACACAATACACACGATACTCATGGACAACGTGGATCTTATTATCACGCAGCCAACACCCAATTTAGAGAGTGGATCTTTTATTTCATACGCAAATTAACAATTTAGGACAACATTTGCACTACAAATGTGAACATGGAATCAAAATGTCACCTAAAAATTCTGCGAACTGAAATGCCGCGAACTAGCGTGCTGAGAATAAGGAAGGAAAATTGGGTGCGAATATGTGAGGGCGAACAAATGTGCGCGAACTAATGAAGCGCGAACTCATGGGCGCGAACAAGTGATAGTGAACCGTGCAAAAGGTGGTAGAGCATGACGGGTTACCTTCATGGGATCGGTATCTACAGATTAGACACTTTAATTAGCCAAAATGATCAAATCCTCGACCAATAGGATTCAAAAAACAAACACACAATGTGCTCTCTCCATCAGTCAACTCACAGTGAGTGGGGAACACAAAAAGATTGTAGAGCATTAGAAAACGGATGCAAAAGTTGGTAGAGCATGATGGGTTACCTTCATGGGATCGGTATCTACAGATTAGACACTTTAATTAGCCAAAATGATCAAATCCTCGACCAATAGGATTAAAAAAAACACACACAATGTGCTCTCTAAATCAGTCAACTCACAGTGAGTGGGGAACACAAAAGGTTTGTATACAACTTTCGAGCATTGCTGTAGCAAAATATATGCGTGGGCCTATTGAATTTACTTGGGGATTATTTAGTTGGAATGTTTAACTTCAAAACTAGCCTAAATGGAACACTGAAATGTCCTTCCAAATACTAATGGGATTCAAAAAACGAAAACACACAATGTGCTCTCTCCATCAGTCAACTCACAGTGGGTGGGGGAAAACAAAAGGTTTGTAGAGCATTAGAAAACGGATGCAAAAGTTGGTAGAGCATGATGGGTTACCTTCATGGGATCGGTATCTACAGATTAGACACTTTAATTAGCCAAAATGATCAAATCCTCGACCAATAGGATTCAAAAAACAAACACACAATGTGCTCTCTCGATCAGTCAACTCACAGTGAGTGGGGAACACAAAAGGTTTGTATACAACTTTCGAGCATTGCTGTAGCAAAATATATGCGTGGGCCTATTGAATTTACTTGGGGATTATTTAGTTGGACCGTTTAACTTCAAAACTAGCCTAAATGGAACACTGAAATGTCCTTCCAAATACTAATGGGATTCAAAAAACGAAAACACACAATGTGCTCTCTCCATCAGTCAACTCACAGTGAGTGGGGGAAAACAAAAAGATTGTAGAGCATTAGAAAACGGATGCAAAAGTTGGTAGAGCATGATGTGTTACCTTCATGGGATCGGTATCTACAGATTAGATACTTTAATTAGCCAAAATGATCAAATCCTCGACCAAAAGGATTAAAAAAACAAACACACAATGTGCTCTCTCCATCAGTCAACTCACAGTGAGTGGGGAACACAAAAGGTTTGTAGAGCATTAGAAAACGGATGCAAAAGTTGGTAGAGCAAGATGGGTTACCTTCATGGGATCGGTATCCACAGATTAGACACTTTAATTAGCCAAAATGATCAAATCCTCGACCATAAGGATTCAAAAAACAAACACACAATGTGCCCTCTCCATCAGTCAACTCACATTGGGTGGGGGAAAACAAAAGGTTTGTAGAGCATTAGGCAACGGATGCAAAAGTTGGTAGAGCATGATGGGTTACCTTCATGGGATCGGTATCTACAGATTAGACACTTTAATTAGCCAAAATCATCATATCCTCGACCAATAGGATTCAAAAAACAAACACACAATGTCTCTCTCTCTCTCTCTCTCTCTCTCAGTCAACACACAGTGAGTGGGGAACACGAAAGGTTTGTATTCAACTTTCGAGCATTGCTGCAGCAAAATATCTGCGTGGCACTATGGAATTTACTTGGGCACTATTTAGTTGGACCGTTTAACTTCAAAACTAGCCTAAATGGAACACTGAAATGTCCCACCAAATACTAGCTAGAGACATTTTTAAAATTACTCTATGCTATTACGAGGCATTACACACAATACACACGATACTCATGGACAACGTGGATCTTATTATCACGCAGCCAACACCCAATTTAGAGAGTGGATCTTTTATTTCATACCCAAATTAACAATTTAGGACAACATTTGCACTACAAATGTGAACATGGAATCAAAATGTCACCTAATCATACTTGACACTATACAGTATTGACAAAACACACACTCTGCTCTCCCTCAGTCAACACACAGTGAGTGGGGGAAAACAAAAAGATTGTAGAGCATTGGAAAACGGGTGCAAAAGGTGGTAGAGCATGACGGGTTACCTTCATGGGATCGGTATCTACAGATTAGACACTTTAATTAGCCAAAATGATCAAATCCTTGACCAATGGGATACAAAAAACAAACACACAATGTGCTCTCTCCCTCAGTCAACACACAGTGAGTGGGGAATACAGAAAGATTGTAGAGCATTAGAAAACGGGTGAAAAAGGTGGTAGAGCATGACGGGTTACCTTCATGGGACCGGTATCTACAGATTAGACACTTTAATTAGCCAAAATGATCAAATCCTTGACCAATGGGATACAAAAAACAAACACACAATGTGCTCTCTCCCTCAGTCAACACACAGTGAGTGGGGAATACAGAAAGATTGTAGAGCATTAGAAAACGGGTGAAAAAGGTGGTAGAGCATGACGGGTTACCTTCATGGGACCGGTATCTACAGATTAGACACTTTAATTAGCCAAAATCATCATATCCTCGACCAATAGGATTCAAAAAACAAACACACAATGTGCTCTCTCCCTCAGTCAACACACAGTGAGTGGGGAATACAGAAAGATTGTAGAGCATTAGAAAACGGATGCAAAAGGTGGTAGAGCATGACGGGTTACCTTCATGGGACCGGTATCTACAGATTAGACACTTTAATTAGCCAAAATCATCATATCCTCGACCAATAGGATTCAAAAAACAAACACACAATGTTCTCTCTCTCTCTCTCTCTCTCTCAGTCAACACACAGTGAGTGGGGAACACGAAAGGTTTGTATTCAACTTTCGAGCATTGCTGCAGCAAAATATCTGCGTGGCACTATGGAATTTACTTGGGCACTATTTAGTTGGACCGTTTAACTTCAAAACTAGCCCAAAATGGAACACTGAAATGTCCCACCAAATACTAGCTAGAGACATTTTTAAAATTACACTATGCTATTACGAGGCATTACACACAATACACACGATACTCATGGACAACGTGGATCTTATTATCACGCAGCCAACACCCAATTTAGAGAGTGGATCTTTTATTTCATACGCAAATTAACAATTTAGGACAACATTTGCACTACAAATGTGAACATGGAATCAAAATGTCACCTAATCATACTTGACACTATACAGTATTGACAAAACACACACTCTGCTCTCCCTCAGTCAACACACAGTGAGTGGGGGAAAACAAAAAGATTGTAGAGCATTGGAAAACGGTTGCAAAAGGTGGTAGAGCATGACGGGTTACCTTCATGGGATCGGTATCTACAGATTAGACACTTTAATTAGCCAAAATGATCAAATCCTTGACCAATGGGATACAAAAAACAAACACACAATGTGCTCTCTCTCTCTCTCTCCCTCAGTCAACACACAGTGAGAGGGGGGAATACAAAAAGATTGTAGAGCATTAGAAAACGGGTGCAAAAGGTGGTAGAGCATGACGGGTTACCTTCATGGGACCGGTATCTACAGATTAGACACTTTAATTAGCCAAAATCATCATATCCTCGACCAATAGGATTCAAAAAACAAACACACAATGTGCTCTCTCTCTCTCTCAGTCAACACACAGTGAGTGGGGAACACAAAAGGTTTGTATTCAACTTTCGAGCATTGCTGCAGCAAAATATCTGCGTGGCACTATGGAATTTACTTGGGCACTATTTAGTTGGACCGTTTAACTTCAAAACTAGCCCAAATGGAACACTGAAATGTCCCTCCAAATACTAGCTAGAGACATTTTTAAAATTACACTATGCTATTACGAGGCATTACACACAATACACACGATACTCATGGACAACGTGGATCTTATTATCACGCAGCCAACACCCAATTTAGAGGGTGGATCTTTTATTTCATACGCAAATTAACAATTTAGGACAACATTTGCACTACAAATGTGAACATCGAATCAAAATGTCACATAATCATACTTGAAACTATACAGTATTGACAAAACACACACTCTGCTCTCCCTCAGTCAACACACAGTGAGAGGGGGAAAACAAAAAGATTGTAGAGCATTGGAAAACGGGTGCAAAAGGTGGTAGAGCATGATGGATTACCTTCATGGGATCGCTATCTACTGATTAGACACTTTTATTAGCCAAAATGATCAAATCCTCGACCAATAGGATTCAAAAAACAAACACACAATGTGCTCTCTCTCTCTCTCTCTCCCTCAGTCAACACACAGTGAGAGGGGGAAAACAAAAAGATTGTAGAGCATTGGAAACCGTGTGCAAAAGGTGGTAGAGCATGATGTATTACCTTCATGGGATCGCTATCTACTGATTAGACACTTTTATTAGCCAAAATGATCAAATCCTCGACCAATAGGATTCAAAAAACAAACGCACAATGTGCTCTCTCTCTCTCTCCCTCAGTCAACACACAGTGAGTGGGGAAAACAAAAGGTTTGTATTCAACTTTCGAGCATTGCTGCAGCAAAATATCTGCGTGGCACTATGGAATTTATTTGGGCACTATTTAGTTGGACCGTTTAACTTCAAAACTAGCCCAAATGGAACACTGAAATGTCCCACCAAATACTAGCTAGAGACATTTTTAAAATTACACTATGCTATTACGAGACATTACACACAATACACACGATACTCATGGACAACGTGGATCTTATTATCACGCAGCCAACACCCAATTTAGAGAGTGGATCTTTTATTTCATACGCAAATTAACAATTTAGGACAACATTTGCACTACAAATGTGAACATCGAATCAAAATGTCACCTAATCATACTTGACCCTATTCAGTATTGACAAAACACACACTCTGCTCTCCCTCAGTCAACACACAGTGAGAGGGGGAAAACAAAAAGATTGTAGAGCATTGGAAAACGGGTGCAAAAGGTGGTAGAGCATGATGAAATACCTTCATGGGATCGCTATCTACTGATTAGACACTTTAATTAGCCAAAATGATGTGATCTAAAGCTCAACCTGCACTGCATGTGGATCAACAAAAATCACACGTCACACAAAAGTCTCTCCAATTCAAATTGCAATCCCCAAAGCACGATTTCAACACATTCACATTGATCTCGTCGGACCAATGCCACCATCAAACGGAAATGAACACTTGCTGACCATCGTTGACCGATTCACCCGATGGCCAGATGCAATCCCTATCAAGTCTACTGATGCTAAAACAGTCGCAAACGCACTCATCGAACAGTGGATCTCTCGATTCGGCACTCCTGAAACGATCACAACCGATCAAGGTCGTCAATTCGAATCTGAACTTTTCAAGCAAATGTGCATTCGCCTTGGAACGAATCACATTTCTACTAGTTCTTACAATCCTCGAGCAAACGGACTCGTCGAAAGATTCCACCGACAACTCAAAGACGGACTCAAATGTCTCAACACTGATCCAAAATGGACAGAAAAATTGCCATTTGTCCTGTTGGGTATTCGATCTTCCGTAAAAGAAGATTTAAAACATTCCCCAGCAGAGATGGTCTTCGGAACACAACTCAAACTACCTGCAGACATCGCAGAAGCAGTCAAATCATTTCCTGACCCAACGCAATTTGTCAATCATCTAAAGTCCAGTCTCGACAAGCAAACTTCAGTAAAAACACGAGTTGCCTCATCGGAAACGTTCATTCCCAAACAACTCGAATCCTGTGAGTTCGTTTTTCTACGAACCGATGCACACAAGACACCACTACAACGTCCATACACTGGTCCATATAAGGTAATCACACGAAACATGCACACATTCACCATTCAAACGCAAAACGGACCAAGCAATGTCAACATCACCAGACTCAAACCAACAAATGTTGACAAGAAAACAGTTACATTCAACATACCAAGACCTCGAGGTCGGCCTCGAAAGGCCTAAACCTCTGGCAAGGAGACGTGTGGTGCCTGTCGAACCAGACGTAAACATCCTCTGTCGAACATTCACCCACCGTGTAACTGACAACAATTCATCGTAATGATCTGTACGTGCCTTAACGACAGCTTCCCACGATCTGGATTTAACCAGCGCATTCCGATCTCACCGGAACGCATCCAGTTCACTAACTCACTAACTATCAACACACACAC
The DNA here is from genome assembly GCA_023373905.1 of Rhizoglyphus robini. Classification (NCBI taxonomy): domain Eukaryota; kingdom Metazoa; phylum Arthropoda; class Arachnida; order Sarcoptiformes; family Acaridae; genus Rhizoglyphus; species Rhizoglyphus robini. The sequence goes on from JAKIJQ010000200.1 coordinate 228,571, forward strand.
ATCCTACGTAATGGCCAGTTGCTCATTGCAACCTGCCAGTTGGATTTGAACAACACCTCGACTATGATGTATCAATCTCACTTGATGATTCAATAAACTCGTTCGTTCCAAAACACTACAATACAAACCTTTTGTGTTCCCCACTCACTGTGAGTTTTACTGATGGAGAGAGCACATTGTGTGTTTTCGTTTTTTGAATCCCATTAGTATTTGGAAGGACATTTCAGTGTTCCATTTGGGCTAGTATTGAAGTTAAAAGATCAAACTAAATAATTCCGAAGTAAATTCAATAGGCCCACGCATATATTTTGCTACAGCAATGCTCGAAAGTTGTATACAAACCTTTTGTGTTCCCCACTCACTGTGAGTTGACTGATGGATAGAGCACATTGTGTGTTTGTTTTTTGAATCCTATTGGTCGAGGATTTGATCATTTTGGCTAATTAAAGTGTCTAATCTGTAGATACCGATCCCATGAAGGTAACCCATCATGCTCTACCAACTTTTGCATCCGTTTTCTAATGCTCTACAATCTTTTTGTTTTCCCCCACTCACTGTGAGTTGACTGATGGAGAGAGCACATTGTGTGTTTTCGTTTTTTGAATCCCATTAGTATTTGGAAGGACATATTAGTGTTCCATTTGGGTTAGTTTTGAAGTTAAACGGTCCAACTAAATAATCCCCATGTAAATTCAATAGGCCCACGCATATATTTTGCTACAGCATTGCTCGAAAGTTGTATACAAACCTTTTGTGTTCCCCACTCACTGTGAGTTGACTGATGGAGAGAACACATTGTGTGTTTTCGTTTTTTGAATCCCATTAGTATTTGGAAGGACAGTTCAGTGTTCCATTTGGGCTAGTATTGAAGGTAAACGGTCAAACTAAATAATCCAAAAGTAAATTCAATAGGCCCACGCATATATTTTGCTACAGCAATGCTCGAAAGTAGTATACAAACCTTTTGTGTTCCCCACTCAATGTGAGTTGACTGATGGAGAGAGCACATTGTGTGTTTTCGTTTTTTGAATCCCATTAGTATTTGGAAGGACAGTTCAGTGTTCCATTTAGGCTAGTTTTGAAGTTAAACGGTCCAACTAAATAATCCCACAAGTAAATTCAATAGGCACACGCATATATTTTGCTACAGCAATGCTCGAAAGTTGTATACAAACATTTGTGTTCCCACTCACTGTGAGTTGACTGATGGAGAGAGCACATTGTGTGTTTGTTTTTTGAATCCTATTGGTCGAGGATTTGATCATTTTGGCTAATTAAAGTGTCTAATCTGTAGATACCGATCCCATGAAGGTAACCCATCATGCTCTACCAACTTTTGCATCCGTTTTCTAATGCTCTACAATCTTTTTGTGTTCCCCACTCACTGTGAGTTGACTGATGGAGAGAGCACATTGTGTGTTTGTTTTTTGAATCCTATTGGTCGAGGATTTGATCATTTTGGCTAATTAAAGTGTCTAATCTGTAGATACCGATCCCATGAAGGTAACCCATCATGCTCTACCAACTTTTGCATCCGTTGCCTAATGCTCTACAAACCTTTTGTGTTCCCCACTCACAGTGAGTTGACTGATGGAGAGAGCACATTGTGTGTTTTCGTTTTTTGAATCCCATTAGTATTTGGAAGGACATTTCAGTGTTCCATTTAGGCTAGTTTTGAAGTTAAACGGTCCAACTAAATAATCCCCAAGTAAATTCAATAGGCACACGCATATATTTTGCTACAGCAATGCTCGAAAGTTGTATACAAACCATTTGTGTTCCCACTCACTGTGAGTTGACTGATGGAGAGAGCACATTGTGTGTTTTCGTTTTTTGAATCCCATTAGTATTTGGAAGGACAGTTCAGTGTTCCATTTAGGCTAGTTTTGAAGTTAAACGGTCCAACTAAATAATCCACAAGTAAATTCAATAGGCACACGCATATATTTTGCTACAGCAATGCTCGAAAGTTGTATACAAACATTTGTGTTCCCACTCACTGTGAGTTGACTGATGGAGAGAGCACATTGTGTGTTTGTTTTTTGAATCCTATTGGTCTAGGATTTGATCATTTTGGCAAATTAAAGTGTCTAATCTGTAGATACCGATCCCATGAAGGTAACCCATCATGCTCTACCAACTTTTGCATCCGTTTTCTAATGCTCTACAAACTTTTTGTGTTCCCCACTCACTGTGAGTTGACTGATTTAGAGAGCACATTGTGTGTTTGTTTTTTGAATCCTATTGGTCGAGGATTTGATCATTTTGGCTAATTAAAGTGTCTAATCTGTAGATACCGATCCCATGAAGGTAACCCATCATGCTCTACCAACTTTTGCATCCGTTGCCTAATGCTCTACAAACCTTTTGTGTTCCCCACTCACAGTGAGTTGACTGATGGAGAGAGCACATTGTGTGTTTGTTTTTTGAATCCTATTTGTCAAGGATTTGATCATTTTGGTTCATTAAAGTGTCTAATGTGTAGATACCGATCCCATGAAGGTAACTTTTGCAACAAAAATCCTATAGAATCCTATAGAATCCTATAGAATCCTAAAATAATCCTTAAAAATCCCTAAGAATCCTAAAAAACTCTCAATAAATCTAATGGAATCCAATAATTTTTCAAAAAAATCATACAGAATCCCAATAGAATCCCAATGAATCCTACAGGATCCGTTTGGTATCCAATTAGTACCCTCAACCCAAATATATCCAAAAATTAATACTGACAATTAAGAAACTAATATCACCAATTAATTAAAATTATTTCCGCAAAATGAATTTAATATTGCCCGAAAAATATTGCTAATTAAAAAGAAAAAGAATTGCCAATATAGTAAAAATATTGCCAAAAGAAATTGTAGCGTTTTCTAATGCTCTACAAACCTTTTGTGTTCCCCACTCACTGTGAGTTGACTGATGGAGAGAGAACATTGTGTGTTTGATTTTTGAATCCTATTGGTCGAGGATTTGATCATTTTGGCTAATTAAAGTGTCTAATCTGTAGATACCGATCCCATGAAGGTAACCCATCATGCTCTACCAACTTTTGCATCCGTTTTCTAATGCTCTACAAACCTTTTGTGTTCCCCACTCACTGTGAGTTGATTGATGGAGAGAGCACATTGTGTGTTTGTTTTTTGAATCCTATTGGTCGAGGATTTGATCATTTTGGCTAATTAAAGTGTCTAATCTGTAGATACCGATCCCATGAAGGTAACCCATCATGCTCTAGCAACTTTTGCATCCGTTTTCTAATGCTCTACAAACCTTTTGTTTTCCCCCACCCAATGTGAGTCGACTGATGGAGAGAGCACATTGTGTGTTTTCGTTTTTTGAATCACATTAGTATTTGGAAGGACATTTCAGTGTTCCATTTAGGCTAGTTTTGAAGTTAAACGGTCCAACTAAATAATCCCCAAGTAAATTCAATAGGCCCACGCATATATTTTGCTACAGCAATGCTCGAAAGTTGTATACAAACCTTTTGTGTTCCCCACTCACTGTGAGTTGACTGATGGAGAGAGCACATTGTGTGTGTTTTTTTAATCCTATTGGTCGAGGATTTGATCATTTTGGCTAATTAAAGTGTCTAATCTGTAGATACCGATCCCATGAAGGTAACCCATCATGCTCTACCAACTTTTGCATCCGTTTTCTAATGCTCTACAAACCTTTTGTGTTCCCCACTCACAGTGAGTTGACTGATGGAGAGAGCACATTGTGTGTTTGATTTTTTGAATCCTATTGGTCGAGGATTTGATCATTTTGGCTAATTAAAGTGTCTAATCTGTAGATACCGATCCCATGAAGGTAACCCATCATGCTCTACCAACTTTTGCATCCGTTTTCTAATGCTCTACAAACCTTTTGTGTTCCCCACTCACTGTGAGTTGACTGATGGATAGAGCACATTGTGTGTTTGTTTTTTGAATCCTATTGGTCGAGGATTTGATCATTTTGGCTAATTAAAGTGTCTAATCTGTAGATACCGATCCCATGAAGGTAACCCATCATGCTCTACCAAATTTTGCATCCGTTTTCTAATGCTCTACAAACCTTTTGTGTTCCCCACTCACTGTGAGTTGACTGATGGAGAGAGCACATTGTGTGTTTGTTTTTTGAATCCTATTGGTCGAGGATTTGATCATTTTGGCTAATTAAAGTGTCTAATCTGTAGATACCGATCCCATGAAGGTAACCCATCATGCTCTACCAACTTTTGCATCCGTTTTCTAATGCTCTACAAACCTTTTTGTGTTCCCCACTCACTGTGAGTTGACTGATGGAGAGAGCACATTGTGTGTTTTCGTTTTTTGAATCCCATTAGTATTTGGAAGGACATTTCAGTGTTTCATTTGGGTTAGTTTTGAAGTTAAACGGTCCAACTAAATAATCCCCAAGTAAATTCAATAGGCCCACGCATATATTTTGCTACAGCAATGCTCGAAAACCATTAATCTTTCTTAAAACCAAACTACCTCTGTAACTCTTTAACTCCAACTGTAATTCATAACACATTTTTTGTAGCCCGGTTCGCTGGCAGTCTAATCAATAAAGATACCCGGATGGGTTTATCAAACCAAAAAAAAAAAAAAACAGCATAGCTCGAAAGTTGTATACAAACCTTTTGTGTTCCCCACTCACTGTGAGTTGACTGATGGAGAGAGCACATTGTGTGTTTTCGTTTTTTGAATCCCATTAGTATTTGGAAGGACATTTCAGTGTTCCATTTAGGCTAGTTTTGAAGTTAAACGGTCCAACTAAATAATCCCCAAGTAAATTCAATAGGCCCACGCATATATTTTGCTACAGCAATGCTCGAAAGTTGTATACAAACCTTTTGTGTTCCCCACTCACTGTGAGTTGACTGATGGAGAGAGCACATTGTGTGTTTTCGTTTTTTGAATCCCATTAGTATTTGGAAGGACATTTCAGTGTTCCATTTGGGCTAGTATTGAAGTTAAAAGATCAAACTAAATAATCCCCAAGTAAATTCCATAGGCCCACGCATATATTTTGCTACAGCAATGCTCGAAAGTTGTATACAAACCTTTTGTGTTCCCCACTCACTGTGAGTTGACTGATGGAGAGAGCACATTGTGTGTTTTCGTTTTTTGAATACCATTAGTATTTGGAAGGACATTTCAGTGTTCCATTTGGGTTAGTTTTGAAGTTAAACGGTCCAACTAAATAATCCCCAAGTAAATTCAATAGGCCCACGCATATATTTTGCTACAGCAATGCTCGAAAGTTGTATACAAACCTTTTGTGTTCCCCACTTACTGTGAGTTGACTGATGGAGAGAGCACATTGTGTGTTTGTTTTTTGAATCCTATTGGTCGAGGATTTGATCATTTTGGCTAATTAAAGTGTCTAATCTGTAGATACCGATCCCATGAAGGTAACCCATCATGCTCTACCAACTTTTGCATCCGTTTTCTAGTGCTCTACAATCTTTTTGTATTCCCCACACACTGAGTGTTGACTGTGGGAGAGAGCACAGTGTGTGTTTGTTTTTTTAATCCCATTGGTCGAGGATTTGACCATTTTGGCTAATTAAAGTGTCTAATCAGTAGATACTGAACCCATGAAGTTAGTTATCCATGCTCTACCGACTTTTGGAACCGTTTTCTAGTGCTCTACAATCTTTTTGTATTCCCCACACACTGAGTGTTGACTGTGTGAGAGAGCACAGTGTGTGTTTGTTTTTTGAATGCCATTGGTCGAGGATTTGACCATTTTGGCTAATTAAAGTGTCTAATCAGTAGATACTGAACCCATGAAGTTAGTTATCCATGCTCTACCGACTTTTGGAACCGTTTTCTAGTGCTCTACAATCTTTTTGTATTCCCCACACACTGAGTGTTGACTGTGGGAGAGAGCACAGTGTGTGTGTGTTTTTTTAAACCCCATTGGTCGAGGTAGTGCAAATGTTTTCCTAAATTGTTCATTTGCGAATGATTTAATAGATCCACTATCTAAATTGGGTGTTGGCTGCGTGGAAATAAGATCCCCGTTGTCCAAAGTGTTCTACACCAATTGTGTGTATTGACTCGTAATAGCATAGCGTAATTTTTTGAATGTCTCTAGCTAGTATTTGGTGGGACATTTCAGTGTTCCATTTGGGCTAGTTTTGAAGTTAAACGGTCCAACTAAATAGTGCCCAAGTAAAATCAATAGTGCCATGGAGATATTTTGCTACAGCAATGCTCGAAAGTACTCCACTATCTTTGTATTTGAGTCTTATTAAATTCGTGCTTGGCCTATGGTAGGGTTGTGTGCTGCTTTTGTATAGCTCATGCGGGCTCTAAATGTTCACCGAGGTGTGCATTAGATGATAAGAATTCCATATCGGTGCTGCGTTGCATCAAAACTAATGATATGGACAATCAAAGCAATGGAAATTGGCCAATTTCCAAGGCCGAGATAAGCTTGTTCATCAAACAGCACATTGTGTGTTTGTTTTTTGAATCCCATTGGTCGAGGATTTGATCATTTTGGCTAATTAAAGTGTCTAATCAGTAGATACTGAACCCATGAAGTTAGTTATCCATGCTCTACCGACTTTTGGAACCGTTTTCTAGTGCTCTACAATCTTTTTGTATTCCCCACACACTGAGTGTTGACTGTGGAAGAGAGCACAGTGTGTGTTTGTTTTTTGAATGCCATTGGTCGAGGATTTGACCATTTTGGCTAATTAAAGTGTCTAATCAGTAGATACTGAACCCATGAAGTTAGTTATCCATGCTCTACCGACTTTTGGAACCGTTTTCTAGTGCTCTGGGATCTGTGTGTGTTTGTTTTTTGTGCTAGAAATTTATTTCAGGATTATTTTTCCTAGTCCCGAGAATCATAATCTTAAAAGACATTAGCTATATTGTCAAAGGAACAATCAGACATTGCCAATTTAGTGTACTCGATATTCAAATCTTTGTATTTGAATTCTATTAAATTTGTGGCTGTGAAGACACATGCACAACTGCTAGAAATTTATGTCAGGATTATTTTTCCTAGTCCCGAGAATCATAATCTTTAAAGACATTAGCTATATTGTCAAAGGAACAATCAGACATGATATGCGGCACTGATATGGACAGTTGCGGCACGGATATGGGTAGTTGCGGCACTGATATGGACAGTTGCGGCACTGATATGGATAGATGCGGCACTGATATGGACAGTTGCGGCACTCATAGGAACAGTTATCCTCGGACTGATACTTTTTGGAGTATCAGTCCTAGGATGAGTTGCGGCACTGATATGGATAGTTGCGGCACTGATATGGATAGTTGCGGCACGGATATGGGTAGTTGCGGCACTGATATGGACAGTTGCGGCACTGATATGGATAGTTGCGGCAGTGATATGGACAGTTGCGGCACTCATAGGAACAGTTATCCTCGGACTGATACTTTTTGGAGTATCAGTCCGAGGATGAGTTGCGGCACTGATATGGATAGTTGCGGCAGTGATATGGACAGTTGCGGCACTGATATGGATAGTTGCGGCACTGATATGGATAGTTGCGGCATTGATATGGATAGTTGCGGCACTGATATTGTTGGAGCAAACGTCTTCTGGAAGTCAAAGCGGGTGACTCGTCCACGAAGATACAACCAGGTCTCGGGGAATCCAAGCGGCTGACTCGACCACGGAGAGCAGAACAGGTCTCGGGGAATCCCTAGCGGGTGACTCGACCACGGAGAGCAGGACACAAGTAGGTCTTGGGGAGTACTAGCGGTTAACTCAGCCACAAGAGCAAACAAGGAGGCACACGATAAAGTAAGAGTTCTTTATTAGGGAACAAGAACAAAATCAGTACAATTTTGGACTGAGCAAGTGCAGCGATATATGAGCACAAATGAAGTTCTCTGTTGCTCGAACATTCGACATTCGAATGTCAGTTCAAGGGGCACACAAATCTTCTTTTCCAACACACCCTCCGATTTTTGTGACCCTTGCATGGCGGTTGGCCTAGGAGTCTTGAGCACGAGTCTTTACTTCAAGGCGCCAGTTCTCGAGAGTGTGGGACCAGGACAGATGACACGCCTGCTGGAGGTGCACCTTGGAGTAGGTTCTTCTTCGAACGACTCTTGCGTCTTTCAGACTTTCCAGACAGATAGAACGGTTCAGGGAACGTACATGGATAAGTCCATCAATTTCTTGGTGCAAATCATCAGAAAATCCGTTTTTGTACCACACACCATCTGCTTCTTCGAATGTTCTCTTTGTTCGTACCCAGAACAGCCAGGAGCACTTGACCAGTAGGTTCCACTTGAGGGATGTCCATTATCGGAACTTCGATCATTTGTGCACAATCCACCAGTTCACAATCCATCCAAACGGTACTCGCAGAATTGGCTCGATCGCTTTCGATTTCGACACACTGTTAAAGTGGGCGCATAAGCCTCCCAAGAGTCCGTTCATTCTCGTTGTTTTCGGTTCTCGTTTCTCGATTCTCAGTTCTCGGTTCTCGATTCTCGGTTCTCGGTTCTCGGTTCTCGGTTCTCGGTTCGGCACATTGGCAATTGGTCTGTGAGCAACTGAAGTTCTGTTCCATACCGGCGGTTAGGCATTCGGGTTCTCGGTCACATTTGACGGTGACGGTGTCTTCAGTTTCTTCTCTGTTTTCGGATCGTCCTCTTTGGGCTTGATAGCAGACAGCTCCTTGGCCACTTTCACTTGCTTGTCTCGAAACACTTGGCCACCTTAGCAAACTCTCTATGAAATCTCTTGAAGTCAGCGTACGAGTAGGATCAGATTCACATTGTTGACACTTGCCACTGCCATCGCCGATTTCAGTGTTAACTTGTCCACAACCATTGCAGCTACGACCACCGAATCTACCACGACTGCGCCCATAAGGTGGTGGGTTAGACATGATCCTTGTACCACAGAAGTCTTCACTTGCTGATCCACCATGCCAGCTTTGCTACAATCAACGGGACCACCTGGTCTTGTCTTTCGGGTGACTGCTTGTTGCCAGTCCACATCATACGCAAGTCGTTCTGGTGCTTGCTTCACACGTTCAGATCGTCTCTGGATAGGGGCTGCGTAGTGATCACTCGATCTTTCTGGTGAAGTAGACAAGTCAGTCTCTACTTGAATCTCATCCTTTTCATCTTGCTCGAACTGTTCACGTTCTAGACCACAATCAAGAGATAGCAAATCATCTTGTTCAAGTTGGTCACTTGAGTTGTTGTTACTTGCACTTGATTTATCTTCCTGTTCAGTGACTATACTTGGTTGTTCCGTTGAAGCACCCTCCGACGAGTTGACGAAAGTAAACACGAACACAGGTTGTTCCTGGGACGACTCTGTCACTGGCTGTCGTGTTGTATTCTTGCACTTGCAGTGAGACTTCTTTCGCTTGTCGCAGATATCAACTGAGTGTTACCCACTGAGTGTTGACTGTGGGAGAGAGCACATTGTGTGTTTGTTTTTTGAATCCTATTGGTCGAGGATTTGATCATTTTGGCTAATTAAAGTGTCTAATCTGTAGATACCGATCCCATGAAGGTAACCCATCATGCTCTACCAACTTTTGCATCCGTTTTCTAATGCTCTACAATCTTTTTGTTTTCCCCCACTCACTGTGAGTTGACTGATGGAGAGAGCACATTGTGTGTTTGTTTTTTGAATCCTATTGGTCTAGGATTTGATCATTTTGGCAAATTAAAGTGTCTAATCTGTAGATACCGATCCCATGAAGGTAACCCATCATGTTCTACCAACTTTTGCATCCGTTTTCTAATGCTCTACAAACTTTTTGTGTTCCCCACTCACTGTGAGTTGACTGATGGAGAGAGCACATTGTGTGTTTGTTTTTTGAATCCTATTGGTCGAGGATTTGATCATTTTGGCTAATTAAAGTGTCTAATCTGTAGATACCGATCCCATGAAGGTAACCCATCATGCTCTACCAACTTTTGCATCCGTTGCCTAATGCTCTACAAACCTTTTGTGTTCCCCACTCACAGTGAGTTGACTGATGGAGAGAGCACATTGTGTGTTTGTTTTTTGAATCCTATTGGTCGAGGATTTGATCATTTTGGCTAATTAAAGTGTCTAATCTGTAGATACCGATCCCATGAAGGTAACCCATCATGCTCTACCAACTTTTGCATCCGTTTTCTAATGCTCTACAATCTTTTTTGTTTTCCCCACTCACTGTGAGTTGACTGATGGAGAGAGCACATTGTGTGTTTTCGTTTTTTGAATCCCATTAGTATTTGGAAGGACATTTCAGTGTTCCATTTGGGCTAGTTTTGAAGTTAAACGGTCCAACTAAATAATCCCCATGTAAATTCAATAGGCCCACGCATATATTTTGCTACAGCATTGCTCGAAAGTTATATACAAACCTTTTTGTGTTCCCCACTCACTGTGAGTTGACTGATGGAGAGAGCACATTGTGTGTTTTCGTTTTTTGAATCCCATTAGTATTTGGAAGGACAGTTCAGTGTTCCATTTAGGCTAGTTTTGAAGTTAAACGGTCCAACTAAATAATTCCCCAAGTAAATTCAATAGGCCCACGCATATATTTTGCTACAGCAATGCTCGAAAGTTGTATACAAACCTTTTGTGTTCCCCACTCACTGTGAGTTGACTGATGGAGAGAGCACATTGTGTGTTTGTTTTTTGAATCCTATTGGTCGAGGATTTGATCATTTTGGCTAATTAAAGTGTCTAATCTGTAGATACCGATCCCATGAAGGTAACCTTTTGTCAACAAAAATCCTATAGCATCCTTATAGAATCCTATAGAATCCTAAAATAATCCTTAAAAATCCCTAAGAATCCTAAAAAACTCTCAATAAATCTAATGGAATCCAATAATTTTTCAAAAAATCATACAGAATCCCAATAGAATCCCAATGAATCCTACAGGATCCGTTTGGTATCCAATTAGTACCCTCAACCCAAATATATCCAAAAATTAATACTGACAATTAAGAAACTAATATCACCAATTAATTAAAATTATTTCCGAAAATGAATTTAATATTGCCCGAAAAATATTGCTAATTAAAAAGAAAAAGAATTGCCAATATAGTAAAAATATTGCCAAAAGAAATTGTAGCGTTTTCTAATGCTCTACAAACCTTTTGTGTTCCCCACTCACTGTGAGTTGACTGATGGAGAGAGCACATTGTGTGTTTGTTTTTTGAATCCTATTGGTCGAGGATTTGATCATTTTGGCTAATTAAAGTGTCTAATCTGTAGATACCGATCCCATGAAGGTAACCCATCATGCTCTACCAACTTTTGCATCCGTTTTCTAATGCTCTACAAACTTTTTGTGTTCCCCACTCACTGTGAGTTGACTGATGGAGAGAGCACATTGTGTGTTTGTTTTTTGAATCCTATTGGTCGAGGATTTGATCATTTTGGCTAATTAAAGTGTCTAATCTGTAGATACTGATCCCATGAAGGTAACCCATCATGCTCTACCAACTTTTGCATCCGTTTTCTAATGCTCTACAATCTTTTTGTGTTCCCCACTCACTGTGAGTTGACTGATGGAGAGAGCACATTGTGTGTTTGTTTTTTTAATCCTATTGGTCGAGGATTTGATCATTTTGGCTAATTAAAGTGTCTAATCTGTAGATACCGATCCCATGAAGGTAACCCATCATGCTCTACCAACTTTTGCATCCGTTTTCTAATGCTCTACAATCTTTTTGTTTTCCCCCACTCACTGTGAGTTGACTGATGGAGAGAGCACATTGTGTGTTTTCGTTTTTTGAATCCCATTAGTATTTGGAAGGACATTTCAGTGTTCCATTTAGGCTAGTTTTGAAGTTAAACGGTCCAACTAAATAATCCCCAAGTAAATTCAATAGGCCCACGCATATATTTTGCTACAGCAATGCTCGAAAGTTGTATACAAACCTTTTGTGTTCCCCACTCACTGTGAGTTGACTGATGGAGAGAGCACATTGTGTGTTTGTTTTTTGAATCCTATTGGTCGAGGATTTGATCATTTTGGCTAATTAAAGTGTCTAATCTGTAGATACCGATCCCATGAAGGTAACTTTGCTACAAATCTTTAGCATCCGTTTTGAATCCTATAGAATCCTAAAATAATCCTTAAAAATCCCTAAGTCCTAAAACTCTCAATAAATCTAATGGAATCAATTTATTTTTCAAAAAATCATACAGAATCCCAATAGAATCCCAATGAATCCTACAGGATCCGTTTGGTATCAATTAGTACCCTCAACCCAAATATATCAAAAATTAATACTGACAATTAAGAAACTAATATCACCAATTAATTAAAATTATTTCCGCAAAATGAATTTAATATTGCCCGAAAAATATTGCTAATTAAAAAGAAAAAATTGCCAATAAGAAAATTTGCCAAAAGAAATTGTAGCGTTTTCTAATGCTCTACAAACCTTTTGTGTTCCCCACTCACTGTGAGTTGACTGATGGAGAGAGCACATTGTGTGTTTGATTTTTGAATCCTATTGGTCGAGGATTTGATCATTTTGGCTAATTAAAGTGTCTAATCTGTAGATACCGATCCCATGAAGGTAACCCATCATGCTCTACCAACTTTTGCATCCGTTTTCTAATGCTCTACAAACCTTTTGTGTTCCCCACTCACTGTGAGTTGACTGATGGAGAGAGCACATTGTGTGTTTGTTTTTTGAATCCTATTGGTCGAGGATTTGATCATTTTGGCTAATTAAAGTGTCTAATCTGTAGATACTGATCCCATGAAGGTAACCCATCATGCTCTACCAACTTTTGCATCCGTTTTCTAATGCTCTACAAACCTTTTGTGTTCCCCACTCACTGTGAGTTGACTGATGGAGAGAGCACATTGTGTGTTTGTTTTTGAATCCTATTGGTCGAGGATTTGATCATTTTGGCTAATTAAAGTGTCTAATCTGTAGATACCGATCCCATGAAGGTAACCCATCATGCTCTACCAACTTTTGCATCCGTTTTCTAATGCTCTACAATCTTTTTGTTTTCCCCCACTCACTGTGAGTTGACTGATGGAGAGAGCACATTGTGTGTTTTCGTTTTTTGAATCCCATTAGTATTTGGAAGGACATTTCAGTGTTCCATTTGGGCTAGTATTGAAGTTAAAAGGTCCAACTAAATAATCCCAAAGTAAATTCAATAGGCCCACGCATATATTTTGCTACAGCAATGCTCGAAAGTTGTATACAAACCTTTTGTGTTCCCCACTCACTATGAGTTGACTGATGGAGAGAGCACATTGTGTGTTTTCGTTTTTTGAATCCCATTAGTATTTGGAAGGACATTTCAGTGTTCCATTTAGGCTAGTTTTGAAGTTAAACGGTCCAACTAAATAATCCCCAAGTAAATTCAATAGGCCCACGCATATATTTTGCTACAGCAATGCTCGAAAGTTGTATACAAACCTTTTGTGTTCCCCACTCACAGTGAGTTGACTGATGGAGAGAGCACATTGTGTGTTTGATTTTTGAATCCTATTGGTCGAGGATTTGATCATTTTGGCTAATTAAAGTGTCTAATCTGTAGATACCGATCCCATGAAGGTAACCCATCATGCTCTACCAACTTTTGCATCCGTTTTCTAATGCTCTACAATCTTTTTGTTTTCCCCCACTCACTGTGAGTTGACTGATGGAGAGAGCACATTGTGTGTTTTCGTTTTTTGAATCCCATTAGTATTTGGAAGAACATTTCAGTGTTCCATTTGGGCTAGTATTGAAGTTAAACGGTCCAACTAAATAATCCCCAAGTAAATTCAATAGGCCCACGCATATATTTTGCTACAGCAATGCTCGAAAGTTGTATACAAACCTTTTGTGTTCCCCCACTCACTGTGAGTTGACTGATGGAGAGAGCACATTGTGTGTTTGATTTTTGAATCCTATTGGTCGAGGATTTGATCATTTTGGCTAATTAAAGTGTCTAATCTGTAGATACCGATCCCATGAAGGTAACCCATCATGCTCTACCAACTTTTGCATCCGTTTTCTAATGCTCTACAAACTTTTTGTGTTCCCCACTCACTGTGAGTTGACTGATGGAGAGAGCACATTGTGTGTTTGTTTTTTGAATCCCATTAGTATTTGGAAGGACATTTCAGTGTTCCATTTGGGCTAGTTTTGAAGTTAAACAGTCAAAACTAAATAATCCCCAAGGTAAATTCAATAGGCCCACGCATATATTTTGCTACAGCAATGCTCGAAAGTTGTATACAAACCTTTTGTGTTCCCCACTCACTGTGAGTTGACTGATGGAGAGAGCACATTGTGTGTTTTCGTTTTTTGAATCCCATTAGTATTTGGAAGGACATTTCAGTGTTCCATTTAGGCTAGTTTTGAAGTTAAACGGTCCAACTAAATAATCCCCAAGTAAATTCAATAGGCCCACGCATATATTTTGCTACAGCAATGCTCGAAAGTTGTATACAAACCTTTTGTGTTCCCCACTCACTGTGAGTTGACTGATGGAGAGAGCACATTGTGTGTTTGTTTTTTGAATCCTATTGGTCGAGGATTTGATCATTTTGGCTAATTAAAGTGTCTAATCTGTAGATACCGATCCCATGAAGGTAACCCATCATGCTCTACCAACTTTTGCATCCGTTTTCTAATGCTCTACAATCTTTTTGTTTTCCCCCACTCACTGTGAGTTGACTGATGGAGAGAGCACATTGTTTGTTTGATTTTTGAATCCTATTCTTCGAGGATTTGATCATTTTGGCTAATTAAAGTGTCTAATCTGTAGATACCGATCCCATGAAGGTAACACATCATGCTCTACCAACTTTTGCATCCGTTTTCTAATGCTCTACAATCTTTTTGTTTTCCCCACTCACTGTGAGTTGACTGATGGAGAGAGCACATTGTGTGTTTGTTTTTTGAATCCTATTGGTCAAGGATTTGATCATTTTGGCTAATTAAAGTGTCTAATCTGTAGATACCGATCCCATGAAGGTAACCCATCATGCTCTACCAACTTTTGCATCCGTTTTCTAATGCTCTACAATCTTTTTGTTTTCCCCCACTCACTGTGAGTTGACTGATGGAGAGAGCACATTGTGTGTTTTCGTTTTTTGAATCCCATTAGTATTTGGAAGGACATTTCAGTGTTCCATTTGGGCTAGTATTGAAGTTAAAAGATCAAACTAAATAATCCCAAAGTAAATTCAATAGGCCCACGCATATATTTTGCTACAGCAATGCTCGAAAGTAGTATACAAACCTTTTGTGTTCCCCACTCACTATGAGTTGACTGATGGAGAGAGCACATTGTGTGTTTTCGTTTTTTGAATCCCATTAGTATTTGGAAGGACATTTCAGTGTTCCATTTAGGCTAGTTTTGAAGTTAAACGGTCCAACTAAATAATCCCCAAGTAAATTCAATAGGCCCACGCATATATTTTGCTACAGCAATGCTCGAAAGTTGTATACAAACCTTTTGTGTTCCCCACTCACTGTGAGTTGACTGATGGAGAGAGCACATTGTGTGTTTGATTTTTGAATCCTATTGGTCGAGGATTTGATCATTTTGGCTAATTAAAGTGTCTAATCTGTAGATACCGATCCCATGAAGGTAACCCATCATGCTCTACCAACTTTTGCATCCGTTTTCTAATGCTCTACAAACCTTTTTGTGTTCCCCCACTCACTGTGAGTTGACTGATGGAGAGAGCACATTGTGTGTTTTCGTTTTTTGAATCCCATTAGTATTTGGAAGGACATTTCAGTGTTCCATTTGGGCTAGTTTTGAAGTTAAACGGTCCAACTAAATAATCCCCAAGTAAATTCAATAGGCCCACGCATATATTTTGCTACAGCAATGCTCGAAAGTAGTATACAAACCTTTTGTGTTCCCCACTCACTATGAGTTGACTGATGGAGAGAGCACATTGTGTGTTTTCGTTTTTTGAATCCCATTAGTATTTGGAAGGACATTTCAGTGTTCCATTTAGGCTAGTTTTGAAGTTAAACGGTCCAACTAAATAATCCCCAAGTAAATTCAATAGGCCCACGCATATATTTTGCTACAGCAATGCTCGAAAGTTGTATACAAACCTTTTGTGTTCCCCACTCACTGTGAGTTGACTGATGGAGAGAGCACATTGTGTGTTTGTTTTTTGAATCCTATTGGTCGAGGATTTGATCATTTTGGCTAATTAAAGTGTCTAATCTGTAGATACCGATCCCATGAAGGTAACCCATCATGCTCTACCAATCCTTTTGCATCCGTTTATCCTAATAATCCTTTCAAATCCTTTTTGTTTCCCCCCACACTCTGAGTTGACTGATGGAGAGTGCACATTGTGTTTTTTTCTTTTTTGAATCCCATTAGTTATCCGAGAATTTCAGTGTTCCATTTGGGTATCCAATTTAAGTTAAACCCTCCACCTAAATATATCCAAAAATTAATACTGACAATTTGTAACTAATATCACCAATTAATTAAAATTATTTCCCAAAATGAATTTCAATATTGCCCGAAAACAATTTTGCTAATTAAAAAGTATATATTTATGCCAATATAGTAACCATATTGCTCAAAAGATTTTGTAGCGTTTTCTAATGCTCTACAAACCTTTTGTGTTCCCCACTCACTGTGAGTTGACTGATGGAGAGAGCACATTGTGTGTTTGTTTTTTGAATCCTATTGGTCGAGGATTTGATCATTTTGGCTAATTAAAGTGTCTAATCTGTAGATACCGATCCCATGAAGGTAACCCATCATGCTCTACCAACTTTTGCATCCGTTTTCTAATGCTCTACAAACCTTTTGTGTTCCCCACTCACTGTGAGTTGACTGATGGAGAGAGCACATTGTGTGTTTGTTTTTTGAATCCTATTGGTCGAGGATTTGATCATTTTGGCTAATTAAAGTGTCTAATCTGTAGATACTGATCCCATGAAGGTAACCCATCATGCTCTACCAACTTTTGCATCCGTTTTCTAATGCTCTACAATCCTTTTTGTGTTCCCCACTCACTGTGAGTTGACTGATGGAGAGAGCACATTGTGTGTTTGTTTTTTGAATCCTATTGGTCGAGGATTTGATCATTTTGGCTAATTAAAGTGTCTAATCTGTAGATACCGATCCCATGAAGGTAACCCATCATGCTCTACCAACTTTTGCATCCGTTTTCTAATGCTCTACAATCTTTTTGTGTTCCCCACTCACTGTGAGTTGACTGATGGAGAGAGCACATTGTGTGTTTGTTTTTTGAATCCTATTCTTCGAGGATTTGATCATTTTGGCTAATTAAAGTGTCTAATCTGTAGATACCGATCCCATGAAGGTAACACATCATGCTCTACCAACTTTTGCATCCGTTTTCTAATGCTCTACAATCTTTTTGTGTTCCCCACTCACTGTGAGTTGACTGATGGAGAGAGCACATTGTGTGTTTGTTTTTTGAATCCTATTGGTCGAGGATTTGATCATTTTGGCTAATTAAAGTGTCTAATCTGTAGATACCGATCCCATGAAGGTAACCCATCATGCTCTACCAACTTTTGCATCCGTTTTCTAATGCTCTACAATCTTTTTGTTTTCCCCCACTCACTGTGAGTTGACTGATGGAGAGAGCACATTGTGTGTTTTCGTTTTTTGAATCCCATTAGTATTTGGAAGGACATTTCAGTGTTCCATTTGGGCTAGTATTGAAGTTAAAAGATCAAACTAAATAATTCCCAAGTAAATTCAATAGGCCCACGCATATATTTTGCTACAGCAATGCTCGAAAGTTGTATACAAACCTTTTGTGTTCCCCACTCACAGTGAGTTGACTGATGGAGAGAGCACATTGTGTGTTTTCGTTTTTTGAATCCCATTAGTGTTTGGAAGGACATTTCAGTGTTCCATTTGGGCTAGTTTTGAAGTTAAACGGTCCAACTTAAATACCGATCCCATCAAGTAAATTCAATAGGCTCCACGCATATATTTTGCTACAGCAATGCTCGAAAGTTGTATACAAACCTTTTTGTGTTCCCCACTCACAGTGAGTTGACTGATGGAGAGAGCACATTGTGTGTTTGATTTTTGAATCCTATTGGTCGAGGATTTGATCATTTTGGCTAATTAAAGTGTCTAATCTGTAGATACCGATCCCATGAAGGTAACCCATCATGCTCTACCAACTTTTGCATCCGTTTTCTAATGCTCTACAATCTTTTTGTTTTCCCCCACTCACTGTGAGTTGACTGATGGAGAGAGCACATTGTGTGTTTTCGTTTTTTGAATCCCATTAGTATTTGGAAGAACATTTCAGTGTTCCATTTGGGCTAGTATTGAAGTTAAACGGTCCAACTAAATAATCCCCAAGTAAATTCAATAGGCCCACGCATATATTTTGCTACAGCAATGCTCGAAAGTTGTATACAAACCTTTTGTGTTCCCCACTCACTGTGAGTTGACTGATGGAGAGAGCACATTGTGTGTTTGTTTTTTGAATCCTATTGGTCGAGGATTTGATCATTTTGGCTAATTAAAGTGTCTAATCTGTAGATACCGATCCCATGAAGGTAACCCATCATGCTCTACCAACTTTTGCATCCGTTTTCTAATGCTCTACAAACTTTTTTGTGTTCCCCACTCACAGTGAGTTGACTGATGGAGAGAGCACATTGTGTGTTTGATTTTTGAATCCTATTGGTCGAGGATTTGATCATTTTGGCTAATTAAAGTGTCTAATCTGTAGATACCGATCCCATGAAGGTAACCCATCATGCTCTACCAACTTTTGCATCCGTTTTCTAATGCTCTACAAACCTTTTGTGTTCCCCACTCACTGTGAGTTGACTGATGGAGAGAGCACATTGTGTGTTTGATTTTTGAATCCTATTGGTCGAGGATTTGATCATTTTGGCTAATTAAAGTGTCTAATCTGTAGATACCGATCCCATGAAGGTAACCCATCATGCTCTACCAACTTTTGCATCCGTTTTCTAATGCTCTACAATCTTTTTGTTTTCCCCCACTCACTGTGAGTTGACTGATGGAGAGAGCACATTGTGTGTTTTCGTTTTTTGAATCCCATTAGTATTTGGAAGGACATTTCAGTGTTCCATTTGGGCTAGTTTTGAAGTTAAACGGTCCAACTAAATAATCCCCTCAGTAAATTCAATAGGCCCACGCATATATTTTGCTACAGCAATGCTCGAAAGTTGTATACAAACCTTTTGTGTTCCCCACTCACAGTGAGTTGACTGATGGAGAGAGCACATTGTGTGTTTTCGTTTTTTGAATCCCATTAGTATTTGGAAGGACATTTCAGTGTTCCATTTGGGTTAGTTTTGAAGTTAAACGGTCCAACTAAATAATCCCCAAGTAAATTCAATAGGCCCACGCATATATTTTGCTACAGCAATGCTCGAAAGTTGTATACAAACCTTTTGTGTTCCCCACTCACTGTGAGTTGACTGATGGAGAGAGCACATTGTGTGTTTGTTTTTTTGAATCCTATTGGTCGAGGATTTGATCATTTTGGCTAATTAAAGTGTCTAATCTGTAGATACCGATCCCATGAAGGTAACCCATCATGCTCTACCAACTTTTGCATCCGTTTTCTAATGCTCTACAAACCTTTTGTGTTCCCCACTCACTGTGAGTTGACTGATGGAGAGAGCACATTGTGTGTTTTCGTTTTTTGAATCCCATTAGTATTTGGAAGGACATTTCAGTGTTCCATTTGGGCTAGTTTTGAAGTTAAACGGTCCAACTAAATAATCCCCAAGTAAATTCAATAGGCCCACGCATATATTTTGCTACAGTAATGCTCGAAAGTTGTATACAAACCTTTTGTGTTCCCCACTCACAGTGAGTTGACTGATGGAGAGAGCACATTGTGTGTTTTCGTTTTTTGAATCCCATTAGTATTTGGAAGGACATTTCAGTGTTCCATTTAGGCTAGTTTTGAAGTTAAACGGTCCAACTAAATAATCCCCAAGTAAATTCAATAGGCCCACGCATATATTTTGCTACAGCAATGCTCGAAAGTTGTATACAAACCTTTTGTGTTCCCCACTCACTGTGAGTTGACTGATGGAGAGAGCACATTGTGTGTTTTCGTTTTTTGAATCCTATTGGTCGAGGATTTGATCATTTTGGCTAATTAAAGTGTCTAATCTGTAGATACCGATCCCATGAAGGTAACCCATCATGCTCTACCAACTTTTGCATCCGTTTTCTAATGCTCTACAAACCTTTTGTTTCCTTAATCCCTGTGAGTTTGCCCTGATGGAGAGAACACATTTTTTTCTCATTTTTAATTCCTGTTGGAGGATTTAATTTATTTTTGTCTAATTAAATTTTAATCTGTAATTTTGAATCCCATTAGGTAATCCATCATGGAACTCTTTCAACTTTTGCTTCCGTTTGGTCTATTGCCTCTAACCTTTTTTTTTTTCCCCCACTTACTTTAGTTGACTGATGTGAGAGAGCACATTTTTTTTCTCCTATTAATCCCATTATATTTTAAATTATTTCCAATTGAATTTCAAATATTGCCCGATTTAACTATTTTGGCTAATTAAATTTAACTTAGTAATAACATTGCCCTACAGTAATATATTGCTCTAAAGTTTGTACGTTTTCTAATGCTCTACAATCTTTTTTTTTTCCCCACTCACTGTGAGTTGACTGATGGAGAGAGCACATTGTGTGTTTGTTTTTTGAATCCTATTGGTCGAGGATTTGATCATTTTGGCTAATTAAAGTGTCTAATCTGTAGATACCGATCCCATGAAGGTAACCCATCATGCTCTACCAACTTTTGCATCCGTTTTCTAATGCTCTACAAACCTTTTGTGTTCCCCACTCACTGTGAGTTGACTGATGGAGACAGCACATTGTGTGTTTTCGTTTTTTGAATCCTATTGGTATTCGAGGATTTGATCATTTTGGCTAGTATTAAAGTGTCTAATCTGTAGATACCGATCCCATGAAGGTAACCCATCATGCTCTACCAACTTTTGCATCCGTTTTCTAATGCTCTACAATACCTTTTGTGTTCCCCACTCACTGTGAGTTGACTGATGGAGAGAGCACATTGTGTGTTTTCGTTTTTTGAATCCCATTTGTATTTGGAAGGACATTTCTGTGTTCCATTTGGGCTGATAGTTAAAGTGTCCAATCGTAGATAGATCCCATGAAGGTAACCCATCATGCCTACGCATACTTTTGCATCCGTTTTCTAATGCTCGAAAGTTGTATACAAACCTTTTGTGTTCCCCACTCACTGTGAGTTGACTGATGGAGAGAGCACATTGTGTGTTTGTTTTTTGAATCCTATTGGTCGAGGATTTGATCATTTTGGCTAATTAAAGTGTCTAATCTGTAGATACCGATCCCATGAAGGTAACCCATCATGCTCTACCAACTTTTGCATCCGTTTTCTAATGCTCTACAAACCTTTTTGTGTTCCCCACTCACTGTGAGTTGACTGATGGAGAGAGCACATTGTGTGTTTGTTTTTTGAATCCTATTGGTCGAGGATTTGATCATTTTGGCTAATTAAAGTGTCTAATCTGTAGATACCGATCCCATGAAGGTAACCCATCTTGCTCTACCAACTTTTGCATCCGTTTTCTAATGCTCTACAATCTTTTTGTTTTCCCCCACTCACAGTGAGTTGACTGATGGAGAGAGCACATTGTGTGTTTTCGTTTTTTGAATCCCATTTGTATTTGGAAGGACATTTCTGTGTTCCATTTGGGCTAGTTTTGAAGTTAAACGGTCCAACTAAATAATCCCCAAGTAAATTCAATAGGCCCACGCATATATTTTGCTACAGCAATGCTCGAAAGTTGTATACAAACCTTTTGTGTTCCCCACTCACTGTGAGTTGACTGATGGAGAGAGCACATTGTGTGTTTTCGTTTTTTGAATCCCATTGGTATTTGGAAGGAATTTAGTGTTCCATTTTGGCTAGTTTTGAAGTTAAAGGGTCCAATCTGTAGATACTGATCCCATCAAGTAAATTCAATATGCTCCACGCATATATTTTGCTACAGCAATGCTCGAAAGTTGTATACAAACCTTTTGTGTTCCCCACTCACTGTGAGTTGACTGATGGAGAGAGCACATTGTGTGTTTGTTTTTTGAATCCTATTGGTCGAGGATTTGATCATTTTGGCTAATTAAAGTGTCTAATCTGTAGATACCGATCCCATGAAGGTAACCCATCATGCTCTACCAACTTTTGCATCCGTTTTCTAATGCTCTACAATCTTTTTGTTTTCCCCCACTCACTGTGAGTTGACTGATGGAGAGAGCACATTGTGTGTTTTCGTTTTTTGAATCCCATTTGTATTTGGAAGGACATTTCTGTGTTCCATTTGGGCTAGTTTTGAAGTTAAACGGTCCAACTAAATAATCCCCAAGTAAATTCAATAGGCCCACGCATATATTTTGCTACAGCAATGCTCGAAAGTTGTATACAAACCTTTTGTTTTCCCCCACTCACTGTGAGTTGACTGATGGAGAGAGCACATTGTGTGTTTGTTTTTTGAATCCTATTGGTCGAGGATTTGATCATTTTGGCTAATTAAAGTGTCTAATCTGTAGATACCGATCCCATGAAGGTAACCCATCATGCTCTACCAACTTTTGCATCCGTTTTCTAATGCTCTACAAACCTTTTGTGTTCCCCACTCCCTGTGGGTTGATTGATGGAGAGAGCACATTGTGTGTTTTCGTTTTTTGAATCCCATTAGTATTTGCGAAAGACATTTCAGTGTTCCATTTTGGGCTAGTTTTGAAGTTAAAGGGTCCAACGTAAATAATCCCTCAAGTAAATCCATTAGGCCCACGCATATATTTTGCTACAGCAATGCTCGAAAGTTGTATACAAACCTTTTTGTTTTCCCCCACTCACTGTGAGTTGACTGATGGAGAGAGCACATTGTGTGTTTTCGTTTTTTGAATCCCATTAGTATTTGGAAGGACATTTCAGTGTTCCATTTGGGCTAGTTTTGAAGTTAAACGGTCCAACTAAATAATCCCCAAGTAAATTCAATAGGCCCACGCATATATTTTGCTACAGCAATGCTCGAAAGTTGTATACAAACCTTTTGTGTTCCCCACTCACTGTGAGTTGACTGATGGAGAGAGCACATTGTGTGTTTGTTTTTTGAATCCTATTGGTCGAGGATTTGATCATTTTGGCTAATTAAAGTGTCTAATCTGTAGATACCGATCCCATGAAGGTAACCCATCATGCTCTACCAACTTTTGCATCCGTTTTCTAATGCTCTACAAACCTTTTGTGTTCCCCACTCACTGTGAGTTGACTGATGGAGAGAGCACATTGTGTGTTTTGATTTTTGAATCCTATTGGTCGAGGATTTGATCATTTTGGCTAATTAAAGTGTCTAATCTGTAGATACCGATCCCATGAAGGTAACCCATCATGCTCTACCAACTTTTGCATCCGTTTTCTAATGCTCTACAAACTTTTTGTGTTCCCCACTCACTGTGAGTTGACTGATGGAGAGAGCACATTGTGTGTTTGTTTTTTTGAATCCTATTGGTCGAGGATTTGATCATTTTGGCTAATTAAAGTGTCTAATCTGTAGATACTGATCCCATGAAGGTAACCCATCATGCTCTACCAACTTTTGCATCCGTTTTCTAATGCTCTACAATCTTTTTGTTTTCCCCCACTCACTGTGAGTTGACTGATGGAGAGAGCACATTGTGTGTTTTCGTTTTTTGAATCCCATTAGTATTTGGAAGAACATTTCAGTGTTCCATTTGGGCTAGTATTGAAGTTAAACGGTCCAACTAAATAATCCCCAAGTAAATTCAATAGGCCCACGCATATATTTTGCTACAGCAATGCTCGAAAGTTGTATACAAACCTTTTGTGTTCCCCACTCACTGTGAGTTGACTGATGGAGAGAGCACATTGTGTGTTTTCGTTTTTTGAATCCCATTAGTATTTGGAAGGACATTTCAGTGTTCCATTTGGGCTAGTTTTGAAGTTAAACGGTCCAACTAAATAATCCCCAAGTAAATTCAATAGGCCCACGCATATATTTTGCTACAGCAATGCTCGAAAGTTGTATACAAACCTTTTGTGTTCCCCACTCACTGTGAGTTGACTGATGGAGAGAGCACATTGTGTGTTTGTTTTTTGAATCCTATTGGTCGAGGATTTGATCATTTTGGCTAATTAAAGTGTCTAATCTGTAGATACCGATCCCATGAAGGTAACCCATCATGCTCTACCAACTTTTGCATCCGTTTTCTAATGCTCTACAAACTTTTTGTGTTCCCCACTCACTGTGAGTTGACTGATGGAGAGAGCACATTGTGTGTTTTCGTTTTTTGAATCCCATTAGTATTTGGAAGGACATTTCAGTGTTCCATTTGGGCTAGTATTGAAGTTAAACGGTCCAACTAAATAATCCCCAAGTAAATTCAATAGGCCCACGCATATATTTTGCTACAGCAATGCTCGAAAGTTGTATACAAACCTTTTGTGTTCCCCACTCACTGTGAGTTGACTGATGGATAGAGCACATTGTGTGTTTTCGTTTTTTGAATCCTATTGGTCGAGGATTTGATCATTTTGGCTAATTAAAGTGTCTAATCTGTAGATACCGATCCCATGAAGGTAACCCATCATGCTCTACCAACTTTTGCATCCGTTTTCTAATGCTCTACAAACCTTTTGTGTTCCCCACTCACTGTGAGTTGACTGATGGAGAGAGCACATTGTGTGTTTTCGTTTTTTGAATTCCATTAGTATTTGGAAGAACATTTCAGTGTTCCATTTGGGCTAGTATTGAAGTTAAACGGTCCAACTAAATAATCCCCAAGTAAATTCAATAGGCCCACGCATATATTTTGCTACAGCAATGCTCGAAAGTTGTATACAAACCTTTTGTGTTCCCCACTCACTGTGAGTTGACTGATGGATAGAGCACATTGTGTGTTTGTTTTTTGAATCCTATTGGTCGAGGATTTGATCATTTTGGCTAATTAAAGTGTCTAATCTGTAGATACTGATCCCATGAAGGTAAGCCATCATGCTCTACCAACTTTTGCATCCGTTTTCTAATGCTCTACAAACCTTTTTGTGTTCCCCACTCACAGTGAGTTGACTGATGGAGAGAGCACATTGTGTGTTTGATTTTTGAATCCTATTTGTCGAGGATTTGATCATTTTGGCTAATTAAAGTGTCTAATCTGTAGATACCGATCCCATGAAGGTAACCCATCATGCTTTACCAACTTTTGCATCCGTTTTCTAATGCTCTACAATCTTTTTGTTTTCCCCCACTCACTGTGAGTTGACTGATGGAGAGAGCACATTGTGTGTTTTCGTTTTTTGAATCCCATTAGTATTTGGAAGGACATTTCAGTGTTCCATTTGGGCTAGTATTGAAGTTAAACGGTCCAACTAAATAATCCCCAAGTAAATTCAATAGGCCCACGCATATATTTTGCTACAGCAATGCTCGAAAGTTGTATACAAACCTTTTGTGTTCCCCACTCACTGTGAGTTGACTGATGGAGAGAGCACATTGTGTGTTTTTCGTTTTTTGAATCCCATTAGTATTTGGAAGGACATTTCAGTGTTCCATTTAGGCTAGTTTTGAAGTTAAACGGTCCAACTAAATAATCCCCAAGTAAATTCAATAGGCCCACGCATATATTTTGCTACAGCAATGCTCGAAAGTTGTATACAAACCTTTTGTGTTCCCCACTCACTGTGAGTTGACTGATGGAGGGAGCACATTGTGTGTTTTCGTTTTTTGAATCCCTTAGTTTGGTCGAGGATTTGATCATTTTGGCTAATTAAAGTGTCTAATCTGTAGATACCGATCCCATGAAGGTAACCCATCATGCTCTACCAACTTTTGCATCCGTTTTCTAATGCTCTACAAACCTTTTTGTGTTCCCCACTCACTGTGAGTTGACTGATGGAGAGAGCACATTGTGTGTTTGGTTTTTTGAATCCTATTGGTCGAGGATTTGATCATTTTGGCTAATTAAAGTGTCTAATCTGTAGATACCGATCCCATGAAGGTAACCCATCATGCTCTACCAACTTTTGCATCCGTTTTCTAATGCTCTACAAACCTTTTTGTGTTCCCCACTCACTGTGAGTTGACTGATGGAGAGAGCACATTGTGTGTTTGTTTTTTGAATCCTATTGGTCTAGGATTTGATCATTTTGGCTAATTAAAGTGTCTAATCTGTAGATACCGATCCCATGAAGGTAACCCATCATGCTCTACCAACTTTTGCATCCGTTTTCTAATGCTCTACCAATCTTTTTGTTTTCCCCCACTCACTGTGAGTTGACTGATGGAGAGAGCACATTGTGTGTTTTCGTTTTTTGAATCCCATTAGTATTTGGAAGGACATTTCAGTGTTCCATTTAGGCTAGTTTTGAAGTTAAACGGTCCAACTAAATAATCCCCAAGTAAATTCAATAGGCCCACGCATATATTTTGCTACAGCAATGCTCGAAAGTTGTATACAAACCTTTTGTGTTCCCCACTCACTGTGAGTTGACTGATGGAGAGAGCACATTGTGTGTTTGTTTTTTTAATCCTGATTGGTCGAGGATTTGATCATTTTGGCTAATTAAAGTGTCTAATCTGTAGATACCGATCCCATGAAGGTAACCCATCATGCTCTACCAACTTTTGCATCCGTTTTCTAATGCTCTACAAACCTTTTTGTTTTCCCCCACTCACTGTGAGTTGACTGATGGAGAGAGCACATTGTGTGTTTGTTTTTTGAATCCTATTGGTCGAGGATTTGATCATTTTGGCTAATTAAAGTGTCTAATCTGTAGATACCGATCCCATGAAGGTAACCCATCATGCTCTACCAACTTTTGCATCCGTTTTCTAATGCTCTACAAACTTTTGTGTTCCCCACTCACTGTGAGTTGACTGATGGAGAGAGCACATTGTGTGTTTGTTTTTTGAATCCTATTGGTCGAGGATTATGATCATTTTGGCTAATTAAAGTGTCTAATCTGTAGATACCGATCCCATGAAGGTAACCCATCATGCTCTACCAACTTTTGCATCCGTTTTCTAATGCTCTACAAACCTTTTTGTTTTCCCCCACTCACTGTGAGTTGACTGATGGAGAGAACACATTGTGTGTTTGTTTTTTGAATCCTATTGGTCGAGGATTTGATCATTTTGGCTAATTAAAGTGTCTAATCTGTAGATACCGATCCCATGAAGGTAACCCATCATGCTCTACCAACTTTTGCATCCGTTTTCTAATGCTCTACAAACCTTTGTGTTCCCCACTCACTGTGAGTTGACTGATGGAGAGAGCACATTGTGTGTTTGTTTTTTGAATCCTATTGGTCGAGGATTTGATCATTTTGGCTAATTAAAGTGTCTAATCTGTAGATACCGATCCCATGAAGGTAACCCATCATGCTCTACCAACTTTTGCATCCGTTTTCTAATGCTCTACAATCTTTTTGTTTTCCCCCACTCACTGTGAGTTGACTGATGGAGAGAGCACATTGTGTGTTTGTTTTTTGAATCCCATTTATGGTCGAGGATTTGATCATTTTGGCTAATTAAAGTGTCTAATCTGTAGATACCGATCCCATGAAGGTAACCCATCATGCTCTACCAACTTTTGCATCCGTTTTCTAATGCTCTACAAACCTTTTGTGTTCCCCACTCACTGTGAGTTGACTGATGGAGAGAGCACATTGTGTGTTTGTTTTTTGAATCCTATTGGTCGAGGATTTGATCATTTTGGCTAATTAAAGTGTCTAATCTGTAGATACCGATCCCATGAAGGTAACCCATCATGCTCTACCAACTTTTGCATCCGTTTTCTAATGCTCTACAAACCTTTTGTGTTCCCCCACTCACTGTGAGTTGACTGATGGAGAGAGCACATTGTGTGTTTGTTTTTTGAATCCTTTTGGTCGAGGATTTGATCATTTTGGCTAATTAAAGTGTCTAATCTGTAGATACCGATCCCATGAAGCACATTGTGTGTTTTCGTTTTTTGAATCCCATTAAAAAATTTTGGAGGACGGTTGCACAGACTTCTGCAGTAATGGTCATGGAAATTACATTGCCATAACGCTATAACAATCATCATTAGCCGAATATAGACAGGAAGACAACCGGCCAACCAGACCGGCCACCTCTAATGAAATCGGCATCGAATGGGACAGAACTACTTTGTGTTTATTATTCATGCAATGCCATTCGTCTGTCTTTGGCTAATCATTACGTGTCATAATCTCGTTGAATCGACTCCAACATGGATGTAACAAGCTGATGATGTGGCTCAATTTGCCAACTTTGACCATTTTCAATGTATGTATTGCCTTTTTGCTTTCCCCTCTGGCTAATGTGAGTTGACTGATGGAGAGAGCACATTGTGTGTTTGTTTTTTTAATCCCATTAGTATTTGGAAGGACATTTCAGTGTTCCATTTGGGCTAGTATTGAAGTTAAAAGGTCCAACTAAATAATCCCCAAGTAAATTCAATAGGCCCACGCATATATTTTGCTACAGCAATGCTCGAAAGTTGTATACAAACCTTTTGTGTTCCCCACTCACTGTGAGTTGACTGATGGAGAGAGCACATTGTGTGTTTGTTTTTTGAATCCTTATGGTCGAGGATTTGATCATTTTGGCTAATTAAAGTGTCTAATCTGTAGATACCGATCCCATGAAGGTAACCCATCTTGCTCTACCAACTTTTGCATCCGTTTTCTAATGCTCTACAAACCTTTTGTGTTCCCCACTCACTGTGAGTTGACTGATGGATAGAGCACATTTTGTGTTTGATTTTTGAATCCTATTCTTCGAGGATTTGATCATTTTGGCTAATTAAAGTGTTTAATCTGTATGTAGAAAAGTAATTTTCTTGCTCTATGAATAGAAACTTTCTGAACAACATATTTTATTTAATTTTCTAAATTATCCGTTTACCTTATCAGAAACACCAATCAGACTACAAAAAGTACAGTAGCATTTTTAATTAAATTAATATAAGCTCACATGTTCGATTATTTTACATCGAAACACGATGATTAGGACATTTCGCTCAAACTAATAAATTTGAGCATTAGCTAAACACATGTGTCCACAGTTTAAGTTAGCTATAAAAAACACATTGAGGGCAAAAAGGACACATTCCTGACAAACACATTCATCAATCTCGAAGAACACTACAACACGCACACACACACATCACTGTCCCAAAATGTCCCTCTTTAGCCAAGGTTATTTTCTTGAGTTAGGTCTCAAATGATCCAAAAGCGTTTTTCCCCAGAAAATTGATTCTTGTAACTTTGTAATGTTTTTAATTGAATTTTGTAAACTGCTGATTGAGAGATAAGAAACTGATCGCGTGAGTAACAGAAGAAGACACAAGTGGAGAGAGTGAACAAAATCTATAAATATGACTGCATTTACGGCTCTCTCGCTCTCCCGTTTTGACCACAAGTTGATTGACGTTAATGGTCGTTTTCCCTTCGACAATTGCGAACGGTGTATTATCGACGGTTCTCGCTCTCTCGGTCAGCAGCACATTTGCTGTAATCAAATTTTAATTTTGTGCAATAAACATTTGAGTTGAATTGAGTTTTCGGGTTTGTTTTAGTATCGATTGGTGGATCGACAATCGATAGCTAGTCCCGTGAATTGTGCACGTCGGGACAAGCGGTTTCAAAAAGTTTTTGCGAAAGCCTTGGCCAGGTCAAGTGAAAAGTTTATAGGTCGGCAGGATAAAGCAATCTGTGCTTGTCGCAACCGAAAGAAGTAAACAACCGAATAATTCAACGCGCAGCAAATCAAGAAGAGAACAAAGTCTCTAATTGTGCTACTCATCCTCTAAGAATACGATCAAGTAAGTAAACGAATAATTTTTATTATTCAAACAGACATGTCTAAAAACGTAACACGAAGCAAGTCTGGCTCCACGGATGAGGTGGCATTGGAGTTGGTACGGGAGCGATGCCGTGCTAGAATCGCACTGAGCGATTTGTACAACGAGATCATCCAGAATGAAGAGGATGGAATCTTGGTTGGGATGCTCGAAGAATTTCATGCTGCAAAGCATAACTACGAGAGCGTTCATCGTCGAATCGCTAAGTTTTTGAGCGATAATGATCGAACCCAGCTCTCGGAAACAGATAAGGAGACGGCCGAGCACGATCACCAGCTCACACGTTTGGTTGAAATTTTCGAAAAGGTGTTGGGTAAGTTTGAAAAGAGTGATGCGAAGGATCAAACCATTCGTGAGTGCCGGGATATGATCAATGTGTTGAACGAAGAGCTGCATGAAAGAGATGCTAAGTTGGCTTCCTTAACTGAGGCGGTTCAGAAGCTGCAACGGGAGAACGCAGAACCGCGGAAACAGGTAAAGGAGTCCAAGGCGATTCAAACCGTGGCTAGTCCTACCAAGGCTACTCCGGTAAGTACCAATTCTAAAGAAAAAGAAGAAAAAGTTGAAAATAAGGTTGAGGTTGCATCTGAGGGAGTCAGTGATGCAGATCATCTCGATTCAACTGTAGAAGAAGAAGTAGCTTCAAAGGAAGAGAGTGATCGGGTCGGGACACCGGTCGTAACGCGTTTCAAGTATGATGGCCTAAAGTTGTTGACTAAGTTTGACGGTAAGTTTGAGAACTTTCATGAGTTCAAGGAGAACTTTATGGACATTGTCCATGGTACCGATCTGTCCGATCGGAAAAAGTTGACAATTCTGCAGAAGAATTTGGATGAGGATTCAAAGCAGATGATAAAGTCCAAATCTGGCAAAACGTACGAAGAAGCGATGGCTATTTTGGTGGACCA
Source organism: Rhizoglyphus robini (assembly GCA_023373905.1). Classification (NCBI taxonomy): domain Eukaryota; kingdom Metazoa; phylum Arthropoda; class Arachnida; order Sarcoptiformes; family Acaridae; genus Rhizoglyphus; species Rhizoglyphus robini. Next base: position 259,383 of record JAKIJQ010000200.1, read on the forward strand.
CTATTCTAACTTGTTTTTGGCGCGTAAGAACCTCATGGAACGTTTCCGTAAGGAGCCAAAGGTTAAGAACGAGCGCAACATTGAAGAATTCCGCAAATTGTTGGCGCTTGTGAATAGCACCTACGAGTCATTGGTGACCTTAAAGGTCGACGATAATTATCTTAACTTCTACTTTCTACAGGAGGTCACAGATAAAGTGCCAGAGAGCGCATTGGATGCGTACATTGCCGTGAGCAACAAGGATGAACCAGTTGGAGTGTTCATCAAGTTCTTGACTGAGCGGATCAAGAAGATGGAGCGTAAGGAGTTGATGATGAAGGCAGACAAGTCCCAAGAAGAAGGCACAGGCTATTCTCGCAAGCCTTTTGGGAAAAGCAAACCTTACGTGAAAAGCGTGACCGCTGGGACTACTGGAAGTGAGCGTAGGTCCTATGATGGAAGCAAATCGGGACTGAAATGCTTCTTGTGTGGCGGGTCACATCGGGCGATACATTGCAATAGTACACAAACACCACAAGAACGAAACAATGTCAGAAGAGAGAAGAAATTGTGTGCGTTATGCATGTCGGGGAAGCACCCCACCAAAGAATGCAAGTCGGCTTGTAATTAATGGCACAATAAATATACTTACCTTCACAATAAAAAATGATTATTTTCGCAAATACTGACTTACCCAATAATAATAAATTTGAAATTAGGCTTTTTTACTGACTTCCCCAATAAAAATATTTGCCAATATTGAGGTAACTAAGTGCCTCTCTGGAGTAACTATTAGACCAAATGTTGTAACTTTTAGACTAAATGGGGTAACTAAGTGCCCAATAGGATAACTACTTGACCAACTGGGGTATCTACTTGACCAACTGGGGAAACTAAGTGTCCAATTAGGGTAACTAAGTGCCCAACTGGGGTCACTAAGTGTCTAATTAGGGTAACTAAGTTTCCATTTGGGGTAACTAAGTGCCCATTAGGGTAACTACTTGACCAACTGGGGTATCTACTTGACCAACTGGAGAAACTAAGTGTCCAATTAGGGTAACTAAGAGCCCAACTGGGGTAACTAAGTGCCCATTAGGGTAACTACTTGACCAACTGGGTATCTACTTGACCAACTGGGGAAACTAAGTGTCCAACTGGGGTCACTAAGTGTCCAATTAGGGTAACTACTTGACCAATTGTGGTAACTAAGTGCCCAACTGGGGTCACTAAGTGCCGAATTAGGGTAACTAAGTCTCCATTTGGGGTAACTAAGTGCCCAATCGGATAACTACTTGACCAACTGAGGAAACTAAGTGTCCAATTAGGGTAACTAAGTGTCTAATTGGGTGTCAACTGGTCATTGGTCCAATCACTCCAATGTTATATTGGAGAGGTAATGATTTTAATTGTATTAACATAATTTCCTTATTGGTTGAGTCAGTATATGCTAAAGTAATTATTATTTATTGTGCCAGTAAGCATATTTATTGGTAAATTAATGATTATCCATGCAAGTCGACCTATCGTTGCACCGTTTGTAAAGGCATGCACGCCAAGGTCATCTGTTTCAAATCAACCCAAAAGCCACAAGTGAAGTACACTGAAGTCGAGGACGATTACTATGGAGATTCGGACCTTGAGGAGAACGACATCATGAGCATCGATCCCGAGGTGTACATGGCCGAAGTTGGTTTGAAGGACTTTGAACCACCAATCAAGGTTAAAGTCCTGGTCACTGGGAAGATCATCGAGGCCCTTTATGATCTTGGATCGAATGTAAACTTGCTGAGCACCGCATTGTGCAGCAAACTTGGCATCGCGTACAAACGCAAGTTGGAGCGCTTCAAGCAAGCAAGTGGAGAGGCAGATTTCGTTGGGTTTTGCAAGTTGGATACCCAAATTGGTGTGATGCAGAGACCTGTGTACTATCGAGTGATCGAATCACACAATGACGTTTTCATCATCGGGCGTGGAGCTGCTAAGGATTTCTCCCTTGAGCAGAACAAAGACCTGGAGATTCATCAAAATGTCTACACCGACTTGATCAAGGTGTCGGTGCCGGTTGAGGAACAATCATTTCCGGAAGCCGAGTTCTTGCAGGCTGAAAATGTATCAAAACTCAACAAAGAACAAAAGCAACAGTTGGACGAGCTGCTGCAGAGATTCCAGAGAGCTTTCGCCGAGTTCAAGGGACACGTGGGATTGGTTCGCACGGAGCAATGCCACATCAATTTGACTAGTAAAGTCCCGATATCACTACGACCGTACCGAACCTCACAAGCGGACCAGGAAGTCATCGATAAGCAAATCGAAGCCATGCTGGAACAGGGGTTGATTCAGAAGTCGGTATCCCGGTACGGGTTCCCCATCGTGATTGTGAATTCAGGCAAGAGGATACGAATGTGCGTTGACTACAGGCGTCTAAACGAAATTTGCGAAAAAGAGAGCTTTCCGGTTCCGCGGATAGTCGATTTGGCGGATTTGATTCTGGACGCTAAATTCTTTACCTGTTTGGACATCAGCAGTGGCTTTCATCACATCGAAGTCGCACATGAAGATCGACACAAAACTGCTTTTGTTACGATGGACGGACATTGGGAATTTTTACGGATGCCATTTGGATATACAAACGCCCCTTTGATGTTCCAAAGAGCGATCCACAACCTATTGAAGAAGCATGGGTTGACTAAGTTCTGTTGCAACTACATTGACGATTGTCTAGTATTCTCGAGAACGTTCGAGGAGCATCTGATGCATTTGGAGTTGGTTTTGAAAGCAATCGAAGAGGAAAATATCAAACTCAACCGAGAGAAATGTCATTTTGCCTTAGAATCAGTGATCTATCTTGGTCACCGAATCTCCCACAATCGAATTGAACCGATGAAGAGCAACATTGAAGCAATTGTGGACTACCCGGCGCCCACTAATGTTAAAACTCTGAGGGGGTTTTTGGGGAAGGTGAATTACTATCACAGATTCATCCCCAACCGTGCTAAGGAGATGGAACCACTGCACCGACTGTTGAAGAAGAATTCAGTGTTTCAGTGGAGCCCAGAGGCCCAGGAAGCCTTTGATTTGATCAAGAATATCCTAACTTCTGGACCAGTTTTGTGCATCTTTGACCCGAGCCTAAAGACTGTATTGATGGTGGATGCTAGCCAGTATGCTCTTGGAGCAGTGCTCAAGCAAGAGCAAAAAGACGGGCAATTGCTTCCGGTTGGCTATTTTTCGAAGAAGTTATTGCCGTACCAGCTATCTTACAGTACCGGAGAGAAAGAGTGCTTGGCTATGGTGGAGGCCATTGAGTATTGGCATTTCTACCTGATAACCAGATTCTTTCGGGTCATTTCGGACCACCTGCCACTAAAATTTTTGAAAAATTGCAAGCGTCCCATGAGCCGAATCTACAATTGGAGCATGCGATTGTCTCAGTACAATTTCTCGATTGAGTATCGACCGGGGAAAAACAACGAAGAAGCCGACTACCTGTCAAGAAGACCCGATTTCATGATACCAGAGGCAATGATGGCTGAAGCACTACGACCTGAAAATGTTCAAAGAGGTCAAAGTGAACTGGTTCCTAGTGGATGTATTCGCGAGAATGGAGTCGTCAAGCGAGTCAAAGGCGACAAGAAGCGAATTTTTGTGGATGATGAGCAAGCGGTGCAGATGTTGCAAGAATTGCACCGGACTCTTGGGCACATTGGGCGTGCTCAAATGACCTACCACTTTACTGCTTTGTATTACACACCAGCATTGGAGAAGAAAGTGGCGGATATCGCATTGAATTGTGAGACGTGCATACGCACAAAGAAGATGCACCGGACCTATGGCAAGATGGGTTATCTAGGACCAGCCCGAAATCCATTGGAGATGGTGAACATCGATTCCTGTGGCGGAATGCAAGGCTATTTGTCGACTAAGCGATATTGGCACCTTGCTATCGATGCCCTAACTCGATTTGCGTGGTCAGTGACGTCAAAAACTCAGACCGCGAAGGACTTCATCTTGCTAATCAAGAAGGTATGCGAGATACAAAAGCCGATCACAGTCGTGTGTGATCGCTATTCCGGACAAAGATCAAAAGAATTTCGAAATTATTTGTCTAAAGAAGAAATCAAGATCATCTTTACACCAGTAGACGTTCCAAGCTGCAATGGACTCGTGGAACGTTTGGGCGGGACGCTGGTTGAACGATTGCGTGCAAAAATTCTCGAGAATGATACCAGAAGCTGGACAACATTGGCGAATGACGTGGTCACCGAATACAACCGGACCATTCACACTGTCACTAGATTCACACCACTCTACTTGCTGACAGGAATGGATCCTGATGGATTGTTCAGCGGAGACCTTGACCAGAATCGTCAAATTGCGCTCGAGAGAAGCCTAAAGAATCATGCACAGAATGCCGAGCGTACTGACCCAAACCATGATGATCTGGACTTGGAGATAGGTGAGGAAGTCTATCTCAAGGCAGAAAACAAACTTGGCCGTGGAAAATTGGATCCACTCTACAAAGGGCCATTTAAGGTTACCGAAAGGGTTTCGAAGAAGATGTATGAAATCCAAAGGGGTAACAGAAAAGATTTGGTTCATGCCTCCATGCTTAAAAAAGCCCCAAAAGAAGCAAATGGAGAGGGAATTGACTCAGAAGAATCGAAGCAACAAGAACGGAAGCAAGAAGATTCATCGGAGGAGGAGGAGATGGAAGTGGACGTGGAAGTGGAACCAGAAGTGGAACCAGAAGTGGAACCCGAAGTGGCTTTGATTCAAAGACCAAAGACTAGATCACGATCTAATTCGATTCCGGCAAAATTTGGGATGCTGTTTTCATTATTGACTCTGATTTGTGTTGCACAATGTGATGGACAAGCCGCCTATTACGAGAAAGCGAATCCAGTACTGTGGAGGCCAACCCAGATTGGGGTTGCCGAAAAGACAGTCTTCTTTACTATGGCCTTAAATTTACAATCACCCTGCAGTGTTTTACCAGCAGTAACCGATGCCGAATACGAGAACTACATGTGGTGCCAGCAAATCTACTATAAATCAATCATCGACACGTTGAAGCGCAACTGTCCTCAAGTAGACAAATTGAAGGTATTGGCCCCATTGAGTTCGACTGCTGTTGATCGAAGCAAACGATCAATTGTGGCGGCATTGGCCGTGTCAGTGGTTGTGTTGGTAGCTACAGCAGCAGTGGGAATTGCCATGGCATACAACAAGGCAAATGAAGCGACCGAAAAAGTGTCAAAAGTTGAGCAAGACTTTGCCGTGAATTTAAAATTGATCAAAGACGACAATGAAGTGTCTACAATCATTCATCAAAGGATGGAGGAAATTTTGAAAAAAATGTCGCAAGAAATGGATATGATCAAGTTCAATCATACCTTAGACATGCAAAACATGCGAAAAGCAGCGGCAGCAGTGTCGAAATTGGCTGTCGTTGAAGCACAATTGGTGAACTTCTTCACTGATTGGAACAATGGAGTTGTGTCGAAGGAATTTTCATATTTGTTTCCCAATATGACCGTATGTGAGGGTTGCCCAAGAAGATTCTATCACCCTCACTCGTGTGAAATGTTTCAGGGAGACAAATTTGTGTTAAAATTGAGCGCAACTCAGGTATCGAAGAAGAAGGTGATTCAACAAGCAGACGCATTTGAAGTGTACAAGCGTCATGAAGAGAACAAAGAGTTGCTGTGTTTGCATCGTTACGTGGGACCAGAATTCATCATGTACGATCACTCACAAAATTGTTCCAGGGATTTGACATTCAATCCACGAACTGAGAACGAAGTTTTGTTTGTTTACGACTCAAATCGATGCTACAAACGACCCGAAGGCATCAAACAATGGGAACAAATTCACTGTTTACACGAAAAGGAGGTGACGGCGGAGCAGATTGTTCAAATCAAGACAGATGATGACTCAAACTATGTCTACTGTCTTAGGCAAATTCTTGAAGTGGAATCAATGCCTGCCGAGGAGTGCAACAACACAGTCTACAAGTTGGACAAGCGAATGGCCATATCAGTGAATGCGATCAAGTTACCTGTAGAGAGCAACACTGCATTGGCACAACTAAATCTAACCCCTGAGGTTGTGAGCTACCTGAACAGTTTGATCTTTGACCCCGTAACAAAGGTGAACAGCGAATGGAACGATTTGGAGGATTTGATTCGAAAGGAGCAAAAAGCCAACGAGGCAATAAAACCTGCCTCATTTGAAGTGATCTACGAGTTGGACATTTATGTCATTGCATCGGCAGTCGTGCTCATGCTGAGCGTATTGGCCGTGTTCGGTTATGTCAAATGCAAGAGACAACAACAACAACAGGCCTACCGACTGGCTACTAGGGGAGTGGAAATGGCTGAGAGACAGAGGCTCAGTCAACCACCATCTGATATTTAAAGATACTCAACCTATCGATTAGACTTTAAACGATATTGGACACTGCACGACAAACGGACTCAAATCGGACTACTTTGAAAAAAAAAAAATTTTTTTTTGTTATTATTATTTTTGTTTATTTTTGTGTGTGCATCGACTATTCAACTATATCAACTATGAGTTCTGAAGCAATGAACGATGAACTTTGTCGCCTACGAGATGAGGTGGAGGCTAAAAATCAAGAGATTGGAGAGCTGAAACGAAACATGATCCCGAGGACCCCGGACCAGAGTGAAGAGGATTCACAGGACTTGTACTTTGGTCCCTACCAGAGAAGAGTGATGGAGGAAAATGGCGAAACTGACTTTGAAAATTTGAGAATCAACGCGGTCTACGCTGATGGATCATTGGTGGAGCGTACAGTTGAAAGTGCTACAACTGACGGTGATTCACCAGGCAACACTCCAGCACGTGAGCCGCCTACTGAGTGGATCGATCCTGAAGTGAACAGCAATGGAGATGGTGCAAGTAACCATCAAGAAGACGGACAGGCTGAGGAAAGTCAGCAAAGCGAACAACAAAAGTTGACGGTATTCGTGGAAAAGTTTGCCAAAGAGACCCAGTTGGGGTTTGAAACAATGTTTCGAGCAATTGATGAAGTAAATCGGCGAATCGATCAAGCCGAAAAAACGACTTACCTGCATTATGGGGGTCTGAGCAGTAAGGCTTTGCTCAACCTAATGTCGGTAGCTATAAGGAGCTTTACCGGGCACCAAATCAGCCAAATCAGTAACTTCGTCCTGTACGAGATGAAAGAGGCATGTGAGAAGATCGTGGACCAAGGACCCGGAACGAAGCAAGAGGGGGTGATCGACGAGCGCATCCTTGAAAAACACGACTTGGGTGATGCGATTATTTTGGCGGGCGTCATAAAGGACGAAATCAAGCGACGAAAAGAACCCATCTTTAAGTAAGACAAGTTATGTATTTGCTTTTGCCTATATTATTTGAGACCAAATTCTTTCAGGGAAAGGCCAATACGCAATTGAATTATTTGTTTATTAATTTTATTAGACACACACGTTAGAATACCAGTTACTTTCATTTTACTTTCAGCGCATTGCCACATAACAATCAACTCGACTCATTTCGTTAAATTAGTTTCTTTAATTTTTGACAAATAACCCTAATTTAATAGTTTTACCCCTGGAGATGTAGAAAAGTAATTTTCTTGCTCTATGAATAGAAACTTTCTGAACAACATATTTTATTTAATTTTCTAAATTATCCGTTTACCTTATCAGAAACACCAATCAGACTACAAAAAGTACAGTAGCATTTTTAATTAAAAATTAATATAAGCTCACATGTTCGATTATTTTACATCGAAACACGATGATTAGGACATTTCGCTCAAACTAATAAATTTGAGCATTACCTACACACATGTGTCCACCGTTTCAGTTAGCTAGAAAAAAACACATTGAGGCAAAAAAGGGCCCATCATGCTCTACCAACTTTTGCATCCGTTTTCTAATGCTCTACAATCTTTTTTGTTTTCCCCCACTCACTGTGAGTTGACTGATGGAGAGAGCACATTGTGTGTTTGTTTTTTGAATCCTATTGGTCGAGGATTTGATCATTTTGGCTAATTAAAGTGTCTTATCTGTAAATACCGATCAGTCCGAGGATGAGTTCCGGCACTGATATGCATAGTTGCGGCCCTGATATGGAAAGTTGCGGCACTGATATGGACAGTTGCGGCACTGATATGGACAGTTGCGGCACTGATATGGATAGTTGCTGCACTCATACGAACAGTTATCCTCGTACTGATACTTTTTTGAGTATCAGTCCGAGGATGAGTTTCGGCACTGATATGGACATTTGCGGCACCGATATGGACAGTTGCGGCACCGATATGGACATTTGCGGCACCGATATGGACAGTTGCGGCACTGATATGGACAGTTGCGGCACTCATACGAACAGTTATCCTCGTACTGATACTTTTTTGAGTATCAGTCCGAGGATGAGTTGCGGCACTGATATGGACATTTGTTGCACCGATATGGAAAGTTTCGGCACTGATATTGACAGTTGCGGCACTCATACGAACAGTTATCCTCGTACTGATACTTTTTTGAGTATCAGTCCGAGGATGAGTTGCGGCACTGATTAGAACAGTTGCGGCACTGATATTGACAGTTGCGGCCCCGATATGGACATTTGCGGCACCGATATGGACAGTTGCGGCACCGATATGGACAGTTGCGGCACCGATATGGACAGTTTCGGCACTGATATGGATAGTTGCGGCACCGATATGGACAGTTGCGTTACTCATACGAACAGTTATCCACGTACTGATACTTTTTGAGTATCAGTCTGAGGATGATTTGCGGCACTGATATGGACATTTGCGGCACCGATATAGACAGATGCGGCACTCATACGAACAGTTATCCTCGTACTGATACTTTTTTGAAAATATCAGTCCGAGGATGAGTTGCGGCACTGATATGGATAGTTGCGGCCTCGATATGGACGGTTGCGGCACCGATATGGACAGTTTCGGCACTGATATGGATAGTTGCGGCACCGATATGGACAGTTGCGGCACCGATATGGAAATTTGCGGCACCGATATGGACAGTTGCGGCACTCATACGAACAGTTATCTTCGTACAGATACTTTTTTGAGTATCAGTCTGAGGATGATTTGCGGCACTGATATGGACATTTGCGGCACCGATATAGACAGTTGCATCACTGTTATGGACAGTTGCGATACTGATATGGATAGTTGCGGCACTCATACGAACAGTTATCCTCGTACTGATACTTTTTTGAGTATCAGTCCGAGGATGAGTTGCGGCACTGATATAGACATTTGCGGCACCGATATAGACAGTTGCGGCACTGTTATGGACAGTTGCGATACTGATATGGATAGTTGCGGCACTGATATGGATAGTTGCGGCACTCATACGAACAGTTATCCTCGTACTAATACTTTTTTGAGTATCATTCTGAGGATGATTTGCGGCACTGATATGGACATTTGCTGCACCGATATGGAAAGTTGCGGCACTGATATGGACAGTTGCGGCACTCATACGAACAGTTATCCTCGTACTGATACTTTTTTGAGTATCAGTCCGAGGATGAGTTGCGGCACTGATATGGACATTTGTTGCACCGATATGGAAAGTTTCGGCACTGATATTGACAGTTGCGGCACTCATACGAACAGCTATCCTCGTACTGATACTTTTTTGAGTATCAGTCCGAGGATGAGTTGCGGCACTGATATGGACAGTTGCGGCACTGATATTGACAGTTGCGGCCCCGATATGGACATTTGCGGCACCGATATGGACAGTTGCGGCACCGATATGGACAGTTGCGGCACTGTTATGGACAGTTGCGATACTGATATGGATAGTTGCGGCACTGATATGGATAGTTGCGGCACTCATACGAACAGTTATCCTCGTACTAATACTTTTTTGAGTATCATTCTGAGGATGATTTGCGGCACTGATATGGACATTTGCTGCACCGATATGGAAAGTTGCGGCACTGATATGGACAGTTGCGGCACTCATACGAACAGTTATCCTCGTACTGATACTTTTTTGAGTATCAGTCCGAGGATGAGTTGCGGCACTGATATGGACATTTGTTGCACCGATATGGAAAGTTTCGGCACTGATATTGACAGTTGCGGCACTCATACGAACAGTTATCCTCGTACTGATACTTTTTTGAGTATCAGTCCGAGGATGAGTTGCGGCACTGATATGGACAGTTGCGGCACTGATATTGACAGTTGCGGCCCCGATATGGACATTTGCGGCACCGATATGGACAGTTGCGGCACCGATATGGACAGTTGCGGCACCGATATGGACAGTTTCGGCACTGATATGGATAGTTGCGGCACCGATATGGACAGTTGCGTTACTCATACGAACAGTTATCCACGTACTGATACTTTTTGAGTATCAGTCTGAGGATGATTTGCGGCACTGATATGGACATTTGCGGCACCGATATAGACAGATGCGGCACTCATACGAACAGTTATCCTCGTACTGATACTTTTTTGAGTATCAGTCCGAGGATGAGTTGCGGCACTGATATGGATAGTTGCGGCCTCGATATGGACGGTTGCGGCACCGATATGGACAGTTCCGGCACTGATATGCATAGTTGCGGCCCCGATATGGACATTTTCGGCATCGATATGGACAGTTGCGGCACCGATATGGACAGTTTCGGCACTGATATGGATAGTTGCGGCACCGATATGGACAGTTGCGGCACCGATATGGAAATTTGCGGCACCGATATGGACAGTTGCGGCACTCATACGAACAGTTATCTTCGTACAGATACTTTTTTGAGTATCAGTCTGAGGATGATTTGCGGCACTGATATGGACATTTGCGGCACCGATATAGACAGTTGCATCACTGTTATGGACAGTTGCGATACTGATATGGATAGTTGCGGCACTCATACGAACAGTTATCCTCGTACTGATACTTTTTTGAGTATCAGTCCGAGGATGAGTTGCGGCACTGATATAGACATTTGCGGCACCGATATAGACAGTTGCGGCACTGTTATGGACAGTTGCGATACTGATATGGATAGTTGCGGCACTGATATGGATAGTTGCGGCACTCATACGAACAGTTATCCTCGTACTAATACTTTTTTGAGTATCAGTCTGAGGATGATTTGCGGCACTGATATGGACATTGGCTGCACCGATATGGAAAGTTGCGGCACTGATATGGACAGTTGCGGCACTCATACGAACAGTTATCCTCGTACTGATACTTTTTGAGTATCAGTCCGAGGATGAGTTGCGGCACTGATATGGACATTTGTTGCACCGATATGGAAAGTTTCGGCACTGATATTGACAGTTGCGGCACTCATACGAACAGTTATCCTCGTACTGATACTTTTTTGAGTATCAGTCCGAGGATGAGTTGCGGCACTGATATGGACAGTTGCGGCACTGATATTGACAGTTGCGGCCCCGATATGGACATTTGCGGCACCGATATGGACAGTTGCGGCACCGATATGGACAGTTGCGGCACCGATATGGACAGTTTCGGCACTGATATGGATAGTTGCGGCACCGATATGGACAGTTGCGTTACTCATACGAACAGTTATCCACGTACTGATACTTTTTTGAGTATCAGTCTGAGGATGATTTGCGGCACCGATATAGACAGATGCAGCACTCATACGAACAGTTATCCTCGTACTGATACTTTTTTGAGTATCAGTCCGAGGATGAGTTGCGGCACTGATATGGATAGTTGCGGCCCCGATATGGACGGTTGCGGCACCGATATGGACAGTTCCGGCACTGATATGCATAGTTGCGGCCCCGATATGGACATTTTCGGCACCGATATGGACAGTTGCGGCACCGATATGGACAGTTTCGGCACTGATATGGATAGTTGCGGCACCGATATGGACAGTTGCGGCACCGATATGGAAATTTGCGGCACCGATATGGACAGTTGCGGCACTCATACGAACAGTTATCTTCGTACAGATACTTTTTGAGTATCAGTCTGAGGATGATTTGCGGCACTGATATGGACATTTGCGGCACCGATATAGACAGTTGCATCACTGTTATGGACAGTTGCGATACTGATATGGATAGTTGCGGCACTCATACGAACAGTTATCCTCGTACTGATACTTTTTTGAGTATCAGTCCGAGGATGAGTTGCGGCACTGATATGGACATTTGCGGCACCGATATGGACAGTTGCGGCACTGTTATGGACAGTTGCGATACTGATATGGATAGTTGCGGCACTGATATGGATAGTTGCGGCACTCATACGAACAGTTATCCTCGTACTAATACTTTTTTGAGTATCAGTCTGAAGATGATTTGCGGCACTGATATGGACATTTGCTGCACCGATATGGAAAGTTGCGGCACTGATATGGACAGTTGCGGCACTCATACGAACAGTTATCCTCGTACTGATACTTTTTGAGTATCAGTCCGAGGATGAGTTGCGGCACTGATATGGACATTTGTTGCACCGATATGGAAAGTTTCGGCACTGATATTGACAGTTGCGGCACTCATACGAACAGTTATCCTCGTACTGATACTTTTTTTGAGTATCAGTCCGAGGATGAGTTGCGGCACTGATATGGACATTTGCGGCACCGATATGGACAGTTGCGGCACTGATATGGACAGTTGCGGCACTCATACGAACAGTTATCCTCGTACTGATACTTTTTGAGTATCAGTCCGAGGATGAGTTGCGGCACTGATATGGACAGTTGCGGCACTGATATGGACAGTTGCGGCACTGATATGGATAGTTGCGGCACTCATACGAACAGTTATCCTCGTACTGATCCTTTTTTTGAATCCTATTGGTCGAGGATTTGATCATTTTGGCTAATTAAAGTGTCTAATCTGTAGATACCGATCCCATGAAGGTAACCCATCATGCTCTACCAACTTTTGCATCCGTTTTCTAATGCTCTACAAACCTTTTGTGTTCCCCACTCACTGTGAGTTGACTGATGGAGAGAGCACATTGTGTGTTTGTTTTTTGAATCCTATTGGTCGAGGATTTGATCATTTTGGCTAATTAAAGTGTCTAATCTGTAGATACCGATCCCATGAAGGTAACCCATCATGCTCTACCAACTTTTGCATCCGTTTTCTAATGCTCTACAATCTTTTTGTTTTCCCCCACTCACTGTGAGTTGACTGATGGAGAGAGCACATTGTGTGTTTTCGTTTTTTGAATCCCATTAGTATTTGGAAGGACATTTCAGTGTTCCATTTGGGCTAGTTTTGAAGTTAAACGGTCCAACTAAATAATCCCCAAGTAAATTCAATAGGCCCACGCATATATTTTGCTACAGCAATGCTCGAAAGTTGTATACAAACCTTTTGTGTTCCCCACTCACTGTGAGTTGACTGATGGAGAGAGCACATTGTGTGTTTGTTTTTTGAATCCTATTGGTCGAGGATTGATCATTTTGGCTAATTAAAGTGTCTAATCTGTAGATACCGATCCCATGAAGGTAACCCATCATGCTCTACCAACTTTTGCATCCGTTTTCTAATGCTCTACAAACCTTTTGTGTTCCCCACTCACTGTGAGTTGACTGATGGAGAGAGCACATTGTGTGTTTGTTTTTTGAATCCTATTGGTCGAGGATTTGATCATTTTGGCTAATTAAAGTGTCTAATCTGTAGATACCGATCCCATGAAGGTAACCCATCATGCTCTACCAACTTTTGCATCCGTTTTCTAATGCTCTACAATCTTTTTGTTTTTCCCCCACTCACTGTGAGTTGACTGATGGAGAGAGCACATTGTGTGTTTTCGTTTTTTGAATCCCATTAGTATTTGGAAGGACATTTCAGTGTTCCATTTGGGCTAGTTTTGAAGTTAAACGGTCCAACTAAATAATCCCCATGTAAATTCAATAGGCCCACGCATATATTTTGCTACAGCAATGCTCGAAAGTTGTATACAAACCTTTTGTGTTCCCCACTCACTGTGAGTTGACTGATGGAGAGAGCACATTGTGTGTTTTCGTTTTTTGAATCCCATTAGTATTTGGAAGGACATTTCAGTGTTCCATTTGGGCTAGTTTTGAAGTTAAACGGTCCAACTAAATAATCCAAAAGTAAATTCAATAGGCCCACGCATATATTTTGCTACAGCAATGCTCAAAATTTCTATACAAACCTTTTGTGTTCCCCACTCACTGTGAGTTGACTGATGGAGAGAGCACATTGTGTGTTTGTTTTTTGAATCCTATTGGTCGAGGATTTGATCATTTTGGCTAATTAAAGTGTTTAATCTGTAGATACCGATCCCATGAAGGTAACCCATCATGCTCTACCAACTTTTGCATCCGTTTTCTAATGCTCTACAATCTTTTTGTTTTCCCCCACTCACTGTGAGTTGACTGATGGAGAGAGCACATTGTGTGTTTTCGTTTTTTGAATCCCATTAGTATTTGGAAGGACATTTCAGTGTTCCATTTGGGCTAGTTTTGAAGTTAAACGGTCCAACTAAATAATCCCCATGTAAATTCAATAGGCCCACGCAAATATTTTGCTACAGCAATGCTCGAAAGTTGTATACAAACCTTTTGTGTTCCCCACTCACTGTGAGTTGACTGATTTAGAGAGCACATTGTGTGTTTGATTTTTGAATCCTATTGGTCGAGGATTTGATCATTTTGGCTAATTAAAGTGTCTAATCTGTAGATACCGATCCCATGAAGGTAACCCATCATGCTCTACCAACTTTTGCATCCGTTGCCTAATGCTCTATAAACCTTTTGTGTTCCCCACTCACAGTGAGTTGACTGATGGAGAGAGCACATTGTGTGTTTGTTTTTTGAATCCTATTGGTCGAGGATTTGATCATTTTGGCTAATTAAAGTGTCTAATCTGTAGATACCGATCCCATGAAGGTAACCCATCATGCTCTACCAACTTTTGCATCCGTTTTCTAATGCTCTACAAACCTTTTGTGTTCCCCACTCACTGTGAGTTGACTGATGGAGAGAGCACATTGTGTGTTTGTTTTTTGAATCCTATTGGTCGAGGATTTGATCATTTTGGCTAATTAAAGTGTCTAATCTGTAGATACCGATCCCATGAAGGTAACCCATCATGCTCTACCAACTTTTGCATCCGTTTTCTAATGCTCTACAAACCTTTTTGTGTTTCCCCACTCACTGTGAGTTGACTGATGGAGAGAGCACATTGTGTGTTTGTTTTTTGAATCCTTTTTGGTCGAGGATTTGATCATTTTGGCTAATTAAAGTGTCTAATCTGTAGATACCGATCCCATGAAGGTAACCCATCATGCTCTACCAACTTTTGCATCCGTTTTCTAATGCTCTACAATCTTTTTGTTTTCCCCCACTCACTGTGAGTTGACTGATGGAGAGAGCACATTGTGTGTTTTCGTTTTTTGAATCCCATTAGTATTTGGAAGGACATTTCAGTGTTCCATTTGGGCTAGTTTTGAAGTTAAACGGTCCAACTAAATAATCCCCATGTAAATTCAATAGGCCCACGCATATATTTTGCTACAGCAATGCTCGAAAGTTGTATACAAACCTTTTGTGTTCCCCACTCACTGTGAGTTGACTGATGGAGAGAGCACATTGTGTGTTTGTTTTTTGAATCCTATTGGTCGAGGATTTGATCATTTTGGCTAATTAAAGTGTCTAATCTGTAGATACCGATCCCATGAAGGTAACCCATCATGCTCTACCAACTTTTTGCATCCGTTTTCTAATGCTCTACAAATCTTTTTGTTTTCCCCCACTCACTGTGAGTTGACTGATGGAGAGAGCACATTGTGTGTTTTGTTTTTTGAATCCTATTGGTCGAGGATTTGATCATTTTGGCTAATTAAAGTGTCTAATCTGTAGATACCGATCCCATGAAGGTAACCCATCATGCTCTACCAACTTTTGCATCCGTTTTCTAATGCTCTACAAACTTTTTGTGTTCCCCACTCACTGTGAGTTGATTGATGGAGAGAGCACATTGTGTGTTTGTTTTTTGAATCCTATTGGTCGAGGATTTGATCATTTTGGCTAATTAAAGTGTCTAATCTGTAGATACCGATCCCATGAAGGTAACCCATCATGCTCTACCAACTTTTGCATCCGTTTTCTAATGCTCTACAAACTTTTTGTGTTCCCCACTCACAGTGAGTTGACTGATGGAGAGAGCACATTGTGTGTTTGATTTTTTGAATCCTATTGGTCGAGGATTTGATCATTTTGGCTAATTAAAGTGTCTAATCTGTAGATACTGATCCCATGAAGGTAACCCATCATGCTCTACCAACTTTTGCATCCGTTTTCTAATGCTCTACAATCTTTTTGTTTTCCCCCACTCACTGTGAGTTGACTGATGGAGAGAGCACATTGTGTGTATTCGTTTTTTGAATCCCATTAGTATTTGGAAGGACATTTCAGTGTTCCATTTGGGTTAGTTTTGAAGTTAAACGGTCCAACTAAATAATCCCCATGTAAATTCAATAGGCCCACGCATATATTTTGCTACAGCATTGCTCGAAAGTTGTATACAAACCTTTTGTGTTCCCCACTCACTGTGAGTTGACTGATGGAGAGAACACATTGTGTGTTTTCGTTTTTTGAATCCCATTAGTATTTGGAAGGACAGTTCAGTGTTCCATTTGGGCTAGTATTGAAGTTAAACGGTCAAACAAAATAATCCAAAAGTAAATTCAATAGGCCCACGCATATATTTTGCTACAGCAATGCTCAAAATTTCTATACAAACTTTTTGTGTTCCCCACTCACTGTGAGTTGACTGATGGAGAGAGCACATTGTGTGTTTGTTTTTTGAATCCTATTGGTCGAGGATTTGATCATTTTGGCTAATTAAAGTGTCTAATCTGTAGATACCGATCCCATGAAGGTAACCCATCATGCTCTACCAACTTTTGCATCCGTTTTCTAATGCTCTACAATCTTTTTGTTTTCCCCCACTCACTGTGAGTTGACTGATGGAGAGAGCACATTGTGTGTTTTCGTTTTTTGAATCCCATTAGTATTTGGAAGGACATTTCAGTGTTCCATTTGGGTTAGTTTTGAAGTTAAACGGTCCAACTAAATAATCCCCATGTAAATTCAATAGGCCCACGCAAATATTTTGCTACAGCAATGCTCGAAAGTTGTATACAAACCTTTTGTGTTCCCCACTCACTGTGAGTTGACTGATTTAGAGAGCACATTGTGTGTTTGTTTTTTGAATCCTATTGGTCGAGGATTTGATCATTTTGGCTAATTAAAGTGTCTAATCTGTAGATACCGATCCCATGAAGGTAACCCATCATGCTCTACCAACTTTTGCATCCGTTGCCTAATGCTCTACAAACCTTTTGTGTTCTCCACTCACAGTGAGTTGACTGATGGAGAGAGCACATTGTGTGTTTGTTTTTTGAATCCTATAGGTCAAGGATTTGATCATTTTGGTTAATTAAAGTGTCTAATGTGTAGATACCGATCCCATGAAGGTAACCCATCATGCTCTACCAACTTTTGCATCCGTTTTCTAATGCTCTACAAACCTTTTGTGTTTCCCACTCACTGTGAGTTGACTGATGGAGAGAGCACATTGTGTGTTTGTTTTTTGAATCCTTATGGTCGAGGATTTGATCATTTTGGCTAATTAAAGTGTCTAATCTGTAGATACCGATCCCATGAAGGTAACCCATCATGCTCTACCAACTTTTGCATCCGTTTTCTAATGCTCTACAATCTTTTTGTTTTCCCCCACTCACTGTGAGTTGACTGATGGAGAGAGCACATTGTGTTTTTTCGTTTTTTGAATCCCATTAGTATTTGGAAGGACATTTCAGTGTTCCATTTAGGCTAGTTTTGAAGTTAAACGGTCCAACTAAATATTCCCCAAGTAAATTCAATAGGCCCACGCATATATTTTGCTACAGCATTGCTCGAAAGTTGTATACAAACCTTTTGTGTTCCCCACTCACTGTGAGTTGACTGATGGAGAGAACACATTGTGTGTTTTCGTTTTTTGAATCCCATTAGTATTTGGAAGGACATTTCAGTGTTCCATTTGGGCTAGTATTGAAGTTAAACGGTCAAACAAAATAATCCAAAAGTAAATTCAATAGGCCCACGCATATATTTTGCTACAGCAATGCTCAAAATTTCTATACAAACTTTTTGTGTTCCCCACTCACTGTGAGTTGACTGATGGAGAGAGCACATTGTGTGTTTGTTTTTTGAATCCTATTGGTCGAGGATTTGATCATTTTGGCTAATTAAAATGTCTAATCTGTAGATACCGATCCCATGAAGGTAACCCATCATGCTCTACCAACTTTTGCATCCGTTTTCTAATGCTATACAATCTTTTTGTTTTCCCCCACTCACTGTGAGTTGACTGATGGAGAGAACACATTGTGTGTTTTCGTTTTTTGAATCCCATTAGTATTTGGAAGGACATTTCAGTGTTCCATTTGGGTTAGTTTTGAAGTTAAACGGTCCAACTAAATAATCCCCATGTAAATTCAATAGGCCCACGCAAATATTTTGCTACAGCAATGCTCGAAAGTTGTATACAAACCTTTTGTGTTCCCCACTCACTGTGAGTTGACTGATGGAGAGAGCACATTGTGTGTTTGTTTTTTGAATCCTATTGGTCGAGGATTTGATCATTTTGGCTAATTAAAGTGTCTAATCTGTAGATACCGATCCCATGAAGGTAACCCATCATGCTCTACCAACTTTTGCATCCGTTGTCTAATGCTCTACAAACCTTTTGTGTTCCCCACTCACTGTGAGTTGACTGATGGAGAGAGCACATTGTGTGTTTGTTTTTTGAATCCTATAGGTCAAGGATTTGATCATTTTGGTTAATTAAAGTGTCTAATGTGTAGATACCGATCCCATGAAGGTAACCCATCATGCTCTACCAACTTTTGCATCCGTTTTCTAATGCTCTACAATCTTTTTGTGTTCCCCACTCACTGTGAGTTGACTGATGGAGAGAGCACATTGTGTGTTTGTTTTTTGAATCCTTATGGTCGAGGATTTGATCATTTTGGCTAATTAAAGTGTCTAATCTGTAGATACCGATCCCATGAAGGTAACCCATCATGCTCTACCAACTTTTGCATCCGTTTTCTAATGCTCTACAATCTTTTTGTTTTCCCCCACTCACTGTGAGTTGACTGATGGAGAGAGCACATTGTGTGTTTTCGTTTTTTGAATCCCATTAGTATTTGGAAGGACATTTCAGTGTTCCATTTAGGCTAGTTTTGAAGTTAAACATTCCAACTAAATAATCCCCAAGTAAATTCAATAGGCCCACGCATATATTTTGCTACAGCAATGCTCGAAAGTTGTATACAAACCTTTTGTGTTGCCCACTCACTGTGAGTTGACTGATGGAGAGAGCACATTGTGTGTTTGTTTTTTTGAATCCTATTGGTATCGAAGGAATTTGATCCATTTTGGCTAGTATTAAAGTGTCTAATCTGTAGATACCGATCCCATGAAGGTAACCCATCATGCTCTACCAATCTTTTGCATCCGTTTTCTAATGCTCTACAAACCTTTTTGTTTTCCCCACTCACTGTGAGTTGACTGATGGAGAGAGCACATTGTGTGTTTGTTTTTTGAATCCTATTGGTCGAGGATTTGATCATTTTGGCTAATTAAAGTGTCTAATCTGTAGATACCGATCCCATGAAGGTAACCCATCATGCTCTACCAACTTTTGCATCCGTTTTCTAATGCTCTACAATCTTTTTGTTTTCCCCCACTCACTGTGAGTTGACTGATGGAGAGAGCACATTGTGTGTTTGTTTTTTTGAATCCTATTGGTCGAGGATTTGATCATTTTGGCTAATTAAAGTGTCTAATCTGTAGATACCGATCCCATGAAGGTAACCCATCATGCTCTACCAACTTTTGCATCCGTTTTCTAATGCTCTACAAACTTTTTGTGTTCCCCACTCACTGTGAGTTGACTGATGGAGAGAGCACATTGTGTGTTTGTTTTTTGAATCCTATTGGTCGAGGATTTGATCATTTTGGCTAATTAACGTGTCTAATCTGTAGATACCGATCCCATGAAGGTAACCCATCATGCTCTACCAACTTTTGCATCCGTTTTCTAATGCTCTACAATCTTTTTGTTTTTCCCCACTCACTGTGAGTTGACTGATGGAGAGAGCACATTGTGTGTTTTCGTTTTTTTGAATCCCATTAGTATTTGGAAGGACATTTCAGTGTTCCATTTGGGTTAGTTTTGAAGTTAAACGGTCCAACTAAATAATCCCCATGTAAATTCAATAGGCCCACGCATATATTTTGCTACAGCAATGCTCGAAAGTTGTATACAAACCTTTTGTGTTCCCCACTCACTGTGAGTTGACTGATGGAGAGAGCACATTGTGTGTTTTCGTTTTTTGAATCCCATTAGTATTTGGAAGGACATTTCATTGTTCCATTTAGGCTAGTTTTGAAGTTAAACGGTCAAACAAAATAATCCAAAAGTAAATTCAATAGGCCCACGCATATATTTTGCTACAGCAATGCTCAAAATTTCTATACAAACCTTTTGTGTTCCCCACTCACTGTGAGTTGACTGATGGAGAGAGCACATTGTGTGTTTGTTTTTTGAATCCTATTGGTCGAGGATTTGATCATTTTGGCTAATTAAAGTGTCTAATCTGTAGATACCGATCCCATGAAGGTAACCCATCATGCTCTACCAACTTTTGCATCCGTTTTCTAATGCTCTACAATCTTTTTGTTTTCCCCCACTCACTGTGAGTTGACTGATGGAGAGAACACATTGTGTGTTTTTGTTTTTTGAATCCCATTAGTATTTGGAAGGACATTTCAGTGTTTCATTTGGGTTAGTTTTGAAGTTAAACGGTCCAACTAAATAATCCCCATGTAAATTCAATAGGCCCACGCATATATTTTGCTACAGCAATGCTCGAAAGTTGTATACAAACCTTTTGTGTTCCCCACTCACTGTGAGTTGACTGATGGAGAGAGCACATTGTGTGTTTGTTTTTTGAATCCTATTGGTCGAGGATTTGATCATTTTGGCTAATTAAAGTGTCTAATCTGTAGATACCGATCCCATGAAGGTAACCCATCATGCTCTACCAACTTTTGCATCCGTTTTCTAATGCTCTACAATCTTTTTGTTTTCCCCCACTCACTGTGAGTTGACTGATGGAGAGAGCACATTGTGTGTTTGTTTTTTGAATCCCATTAGTATTTGGAAGGACATTTCAGTGTTCCATTTGGGCTAGTTTTGAAGTTAAACGGTCCAACTAAATAATCCCCATGTAAATTCAATAGGCCCACGCATATATTTTGCTACAGCAATGCTCGAAAGTTGTATACAATCTTTTTGTGTTCCCCACTCACTGTGAGTTGACTGATGGAGACAGCACATTGTGTGTTTTCGTTTTTTGAATCCTATTGGTCGAGGATTTGATCATTTTGGTGAATTAAAGTGTCTAATCTGTAGATACCGATCCCAGGAAGGTAACCCATCTTGCTCTACCAACTTTTGCATCCGTTTTCTAATGCTCTACAATCTTTTTGTTTTCCCCCACTCACTGTGAGTTGACTGATGGAGAGAGCACATTGTGTGTTTGATTTTTGAATCCTATTGGTCGAGGATTTGATCATTTTGGCTAATTAAAGTGTCTAATCTGTAGATACCGATCCCATGAAGGTAACCCATCATGCTCTACCAACTTTTGCATCCGTTTTCTAATGCTCTACAAACCTTTTGTGTTTCCCCACTCACTGTGAGTTGACTGATGGAGAGAGCACATTGTGTGTTTGTTTTTTGAATCCTATTGGTCGAGGATTTGATCATTTTGGCTAATTAAAGTGTCTAATCTGTAGATACCGATCCCATGAAGGTAACCCATCATGCTCTACCAACTTTTGCATCCGTTTTCTAATGCTCTACAATCTTTTTGTTTTCCCCACTCACTGTGAGTTGACTGATGGAGAGAGCACATTGTGTGTTTTCGTTTTTTGAATCCCATTAGTATTTGGAAGGACATTTCAGTGTTCCATTTGGGCTAGTTTTGAAGTTAAACGGTCCAACTAAATAATCCCCCAAGTAAATTCAATAGGCCCACGCATATATTTTGCTACAGCAATGCTCGAAAGTTGTATACAAACCTTTTGTGTTCCCCACTCACTGTGAGTTGACTGATGGAGAGAGCACATTGTGTGTTTGTTTTTTGAATCCTATTCTTCGAGGATTTGATCATTTTGGCTAATTAAAGTGTCTAATCTGTAGATACCGATCCCATGAAGGTAACCCATCATGCTCTACCAACTTTTGCATCCGTTTTCTAATGCTCTACAATCTTTTTGTTTTTCCCCCACTCACTGTGAGTTGACTGATGGAGAGAGCACATTGTGTGTTTTCGTTTTTTGAATCCCATTAGTATTTGGAAGGACATTTCAGTGTTCCATTTAGGCTAGTTTTGAAGTTAAACGGTCCAACTAAATAATCCCCAAGTAAATTCAATAGGCCCACGCATATATTTTGCTACAGCAATGCTCGAAAGTTGTATACAAACCTTTTGTGTTCCCCACTCACTGTGAGTTGACTGATGGAGAGAGCACATTGTGTGTTTGTTTTTTGAATCCTATTGGTCGAGGATTTGATCATTTTGGCTAATTAAAGTGTCTAATCTGTAGATACCGATCCCATGAAGGTAACCCATCATGCTCTACCAACTTTTGCATCCGTTTTCTAATGCTCTACAATCTTTTTGTTTTCCCCCACTCACTGTGAGTTGACTGATGGAGAGAGCACATTGTGTGTTTGTTTTTTGAATCCTATTGGTCGAGGATTTGATCATTTTGGCTAATTAAAGTGTCTAATCTGTAGATACCGATCCCATGAAGGTAACCCATCATGCTCTACCAACTTTTGCATCCGTTTTCTAATGCTCTACAAACCTTTTGTGTTCCCCACTCACTGTGAGTTGACTGATGGAGAGAGCACATTGTGTGTTTGTTTTTTTGAATCCCTTATTTGGTCGAGGATTTGATCATTTTGGCTAATTAAAGTGTCTAATCTGTAGATACCGATCCCATGAAAATAAATAATCATGCTCTACCACCTTTTGAACAAGTTTTCTAATGCTATACAATCTTTTTAAATTCCCACGCACTCACTGTGAGTTGACTGATGGAGAGAGCACATTGTGTGTTTTCGTTTTTTGAATCCCATTAGTATTTGGAAGGACATTTCAGTGTTCCATTTGGGCTAGTTTTGAAGTTAAACGGTCCAACTAAATAATCCCCAAGTAAATTCAATAGGCCCACGCATATATTTTGCTACAGCAATGCTCGAAAGTTGTATACAAACCTTTTGTGTTCCCCACTCACTGTGAGTTGACTGATGGAGAGAGCACATTGTGTGTTTGTTTTTTGAATCCTATTGGTCGAGGATTTGATCATTTTGGCTAATTAAAGTGTCTAATCTGTAGATACCGATCCCATGAAGGTAACCCATCATGCTCTACCAACTTTTGCATCCGTTTTCTAATGCTCTACAATCTTTTTGTGTTCCCCACTCACTGTGAGTTGACTGATGGAGAGAGCACATTGTGTGTTTTCGTTTTTTGAATCCCATTAGTATTTGGAAGGACATTTCAGTGTTCCATTTGGGTTAGTTTTGAAGTTAAACGGTCCAACTAAATAATCCCCATGTAAATTCAATAGGCCCACGCATATATTTTGCTACAGCAATGCTCGAAAGTTGTATACAAACCTTTTTGTGTTCCCCACTCACTGTGAGTTGACTGATGGAGAGAGCACATTGTGTGTTTGTTTTTTTGAATCCTATTGGTCGAGGATTTGATCATTTTGGCTAATTAAAGTGTCTAATCTGTAGATACCGATCCCATGAAGGTAACCCATCATGCTCTACCAACTTTTGCATCCGTTGCCTAATGCTCTACAAACCTTTTGTGTTCCCCACTCACAGTGAGTTGACTGATGGAGAGAGCACATTGTGTGTTTGTTTTTTGAATCCTATTGGTCAAGGATTTGATCATTTTGGCTAATTAAAGTGTCTAATCTGTAGATACCGATCCCATGAAGGTAACCCATCATGCTCTACCAACTTTTGCATCCGTTTTCTAATGCTCTACAAACCTTTTGTGTTTCCCCACTCACTGTGAGTTGACTGATGGAGAGAGCACATTGTGTGTTTGTTTTTTGAATCCTTATGGTCGAGGATTTGATCATTTTGGCTAATTAAAGTGTCTAATCTGTAGATACCGATCCCATGAAGGTAACCCATCATGCTCTACCAACTTTTGCATCCGTTTTCTAATGCTCTACAATCTTTTTGTTTTCCCCCACTCACTGTGAGTTGACTGATGGAGAGAACACATTGTGTGTTTTCGTTTTTTGAATCCCATTAGTATTTGGAAGGACATTTCATTGTTCCATTTAGGCTAGTTTTGAAGTTAAACGGTCATACAAAATAATCCCCAAGTAAATTCAATAGGCCCACGCATATATTTTGCTACAGCAATGCTCGAAATTTGTATACAAACCTTTTGTGTTCCCCACTCACTGTGAGTTGACTGATGGAGAGAGCACATTGTGTGTTTGTTTTTTGAATCCTATTGGTCGAGGATTTGATCATTTTGGCTAATTAAAGTGTCTAATCTGTAGATACCGATCCCATGAAGGTAACCCATCATGCTCTACCAACTTTTGCATCCGTTTTCTAATGCTCTACAAATCTTTTTGTTTTCCCCCACTCACTGTGAGTTGACTGATGGAGAGAGCACATTGTGTGTTTGTTTTTTTAATCCTATTGGTCGAGGATTTGATCATTTTGGCTAATTAAAGTGTCTAATCTGTAGATACCGATCCCATGAAGGTAACCCATCATGCTCTACCAACTTTTGCATCCGTTTTCTAATGCTCTACAAACCTTTTGTGTTCCCCACTCACAGTGAGTTGACTGATGGAGAGAGCACATTGTGTGTTTGTTTTTTTGAATCCCATTTTGGTCGAGGATTTGATCATTTTGGCTAATTAAAGTGTCTAATCTGTAGATACCGATCCCATGAAGGTAACCCATCATGCTCTACCAACTTTTGCATCCGTTTTCTAATGCTCTACAATCTTTTTGTTTTCCCCCACTCACTGTGAGTTGACTGATGGAGAGAGCACATTGTGTGTTTTCGTTTTTTGAATCCCATTAGTATTTGGAAGGACATTTCAGTGTTCCATTTAGGCTAGTTTTGAAGTTAAACGGTCCAACTAAATAATCCCCAAGTAAATTCAATAGGCCCACGCATATATTTTGCTACAGCAATGCTCGAAAGTTGTATACAAACCTTTTGTGTTCCCCACTCACTGTGAGTTGACTGATGGAGAGAGCACATTGTGTGTTTGATTTTTGAATCCTATTGGTCGAGGATTTGATCATTTTGGCTAATTAAAGTGTCTAATCTGTAGATACCGATCCCATGAAGGTAACCCATCATGCTCTACCAACTTTTGCATCCGTTTTCTAATGCTCTACAATCTTTTTGTTTTCCCCCACTCACTGTGAGTTGACTGATGGAGAGAGCACATTGTGTGTTTGTTTTTTGAATCCCATTAGTATTTGGAAGGACATTTCAGTGTTCCATTTAGGCTAGTTTTGAAGTTAAACGGTCCAACTAAATAATCCCCAAGTAAATTCAATAGGCCCACGCATATATTTTGCTACAGCAATGCTCGAAAGTTGTATACAAACCTTTTGTGTTCCCCACTCACTGTGAGTTGACTGATGGAGAGAGCACATTGTGTGTTTGTTTTTTGAATCCTATTGGTCGAGGATTTGATCATTTTGGCTAATTAAAGTGTCTAATCTGTAGATACCGATCCCATGAAGGTAACCCATCATGCTCTACCAACTTTTGCATCCGTTTTCTAATGCTCTACAATCTTTTTGTTTTCCCCCACTCACTGTGAGTTGACTGATGGAGAGAGCACATTGTGTGTTTGTTTTTTGAATCCTATTGGTCAAGGATTTGATCATTTTGGCTAATTAAAGTGTCTAATCTGTAGATACCGATCCCATGAAGGTAACCCATCATGCTCTACCAACTTTTGCATCCGTTTTCTAATGCTCTACAATCTTTTTGTTTTCCCCCACTCACTGTGAGTTGACTGATGGAGAGAGCACATTGTGTGTTTTCGTTTTTTTGAATCCTATTGGTCGAGGATTTGATCATTTTGGCTAATTAAAGTGTCTAATCTGTAGATACCGATCCCATGAAGGTAACCCATCATGCTCTACCAACTTTTGCATCCGTTTTCTAATGCTCTACAATCTTTTTGTTTTCCCCCACTCACTGTGAGTTGACTGATGGAGAGAGAACATTGTGTGTTTGTTTTTTTAATCCTATTGGTCGAGGATTTGATCCATTTTGGCTAATTAAAGTGTCTAATCTGTAGATACCGATCCCATGAAGGTAACCCATCATGCTCTACCAACTTTTGCATCCGTTTTCTAATGCTCTACAATCTTTTTGTTTTCCCCACTCACTGTGAGTTGACTGATGGAGAGAGCACATTGTGTGTTTGTTTTTTGAATCCTATTGGTCAAGGATTTGATCATTTTGGCTAATTAAAGTGTCTAATCTGTAGATACCGATCCCATGAAGGTAACCCATCATGCTCTACCAACTTTTGCATCCGTTTTCTAATGCTCTACAAACCTTTTGTGTTCCCCCACTCACTGTGAGTTGACTGATGGAGAGAGCACATTGTGTGTTTTTCGTTTTTTGAATCCCATTAGTATTTGGAAGGACATTTCAGTGTTCCATTTAGGCTAGTTTTGAAGTTAAACGGTCCAACTAAATAATCCCCAAGTAAATTCAATAGGCCCACGCATATATTTTGCTACAGCAATGCTCGAAGTTGTATACAAACCTTTTGTGTTCCCCACTCACTGTGAGTTGACTGATGGAGAGAGCACATTGTGTGTTTGTTTTTTGAATCCTATTGGTCGAGGATTTGATCATTTTGGCTAATTAAAGTGTCTAATCTGTAGATACCGATCCCATGAAGGTAACCCATCATGCTCTACCAACTTTTGCATCCGTTGCCTAATGCTCTACAAACCTTTTGTGTTCCCCACTCACAGTGAGTTGACTGATGGAGAGAGCACATTGTGTGTTTGTTTTTTTGAATCCTATTGGTCGAGGATTTGATCATTTTGGCTAATTAAAGTGTCTAATCTGTAGATACCGATCCCATGAAGGTAACCCATCATGCTTTACCAACTTTTGCATCCGTTTTTTAATGCTCTACAAATCTTTTTGTGTTCCCCACTCACTGTGAGTTGACTGATGGAGAGAGCACATTGTGTGTTTGTTTTTTGAATCCTATTGGTCGAGGATTTGATCATTTTGGCTAATTAAAGTGTCTAATCTGTAGATACCGATCCCATGAAGGTAACCCATCATGCTCTACCAACTTTTGCATCCGTTTTCTAATGCTCTACAAACTTTTTGTGTTTCCCCACTCACTGTGAGTTGACTGATGGAGAGAGCACATTGTGTGTTTGTTTTTTGAATCCTATTGGTCGAGGATTTGATCATTTTGGCTAATTAAAGTGTCTAATCTGTAGATACCGATCCCATGAAGGTAACCCATCATGCTCTACCAACTTTTGCATCCGTTTTCTAATGCTCTACAATCTTTTTGTTTTCCCCCACTCACTGTGAGTTGACTGATGGAGAGAGCACATTGTGTGTTTTCGTTTTTTGAATCCCATTAGTATTTGGAAGGACATTTCAGTGTTCCATTTAGGCTAGTTTTGAAGTTAAACGGTCCAACTAAATAATCCCCAAGTAAATTCAATAGGCCCACGCATATATTTTGCTACAGCATTGCTCGAAAGTTGTATACAAACCTTTTGTGTTCCCCACTCACTGTGAGTTGACTGATGGAGAGAGCACATTGTGTGTTTTCGTTTTTTGAATCCCATTAGTATTTGGAAGGACAGTTCAGTGTTCCATTTGGGCTAGTATTGAAGTTAAACGGTCAAACAAAATAATCCAAAAGTAAATTCAATAGGCCCACGCATATATTTTGCTACAGCAATGCTCGAAAGTTCTATACAAACTTTTTGTGTTCCCCACTCACTGTGAGTTGACTGATGGAGAGAGCACATTGTGTGTTTGTTTTTTGAATCCTATTGGTCGAGGATTTGATCATTTTGGCTAATTAAAGTGTCTAATCTGTAGATACCGATCCCATGAAGGTAACCCATCATGCTCTACCAACTTTTGCATCCGTTTTCTAATGCTCTACAATCTTTTTGTTTTCCCCCACTCACTGTGTGTTGACTGATGGAGAGAGCACATTGTGTGTTTTCGTTTTTTGAATCCCATTAGTATTTGGAAGGACATTTCAGTGTTCCTTTTAGGCTAGTTTTGAAGTTAAACATTCCAACTAAATAATCCCCAAGTAAATTCAATAAGCCCACGCATATATTTTGCTACAGCAATGCTCGAAAGTTGTATACAAACCTTTTGTGTTCCCCACTCACTGTGAGTTGACTGATGGAGAGAGCACATTGTGTGTTTGTTTTTTGAATCCTATTGGTCGAGGATTTGATCATTTTGGCTAATTAAAGTGTCTAATCTGTAGATACCGATCCCATGAAGGTAACCCATCATGCTCTACCAACTTTTGCATCCGTTTTCTAATGCTCTACAAACCTTTTGTGTTCCCCACTCACTGTGAGTTGACTGATGGATAGAGCACATTGTGTGTTTGTTTTTTGAATCCTATTGGTCGAGGATTTGATCATTTTGGCTAATTAAAGTGTCTAATCTGTAGATACCGATCCCATGAAGGTAACCCATCATGCTCTACCAACTTTTGCATCCGTTTTCTAATGCTCTACAAACCTTTTGTGTTCCCCACTCACTGTGAGTTGACTGATGGAGAGAGCACATTGTGTGTTTGTTTTTTGAATCCTTATTGGTCGAGGATTTGATCATTTTGGCTAATTAAAGTGTCTAATCTGTAGATACCGATCCCATGAAGGTAACCCATCATGCTCTACCAACTTTTGCATCCGTTTTCTAATGCTCTACAAACCTTTTGTGTTCCCCACTCACTGTGAGTTGACTGATGGAGAGAGCACATTGTGTGTTTGTTTTTTGAATCCCATTAGTATTTGGAAGGACATTTCAGTGTTCCATTTGGGCTAGTTTTGAAGTTAAACGGT